>CM067345.1:1719626-1759626 GCA_034190875.2 Urechis unicinctus
CATACATACATACATACATACATACATACATACATACATACATACATACATACATATCTTTTTATAAAGTGAGTTGGATAGGAGTGGAATGAATGTGTATGCAGCACCAAACGATATCAATGAGACTGAGCTGCACTTTCTACCGCTGAATTCAACAACATTAAATCTGACATGGATTGACTCGGTCAACGACGCCGACGTTGTAACGGGGTACAACATCACATGGAACATATCCACCGACAGCGTGAATTACTCGTCCAGCGCCTCGTCTTATACATACCTGATTAGTGGTTTAGAGTCCGGCACTGTATACCAAGTCAAGCTCCAGACAATTGGACCTTGCGGCAGCACTGACGGCGTGACCAGAGATAGCAGCACATGTAAGTACGATGTTTCCTTGGATAACCACGTAGGCTGAAATGAAGCACATGTCAGTGTCATCACACAACCATATAGGCTGAAGTGAAGCCATTGTGAGTACGATTTGTCATCGTAAAATTATACAATAACTCTGGTGGATAAGAATGGCGGTGAAAACGTAGCACACACGTCAGATAATGATACCTTCTGCAATATATATGACTTGGTACTTGTTGCTGATTATGACGTCGCAGTCATTGCAATTAACTTCCTGAGCGATGAATCACAGACAGAAGTTGGCTAACTATGTAAGCTGTTCCTGCCACCCACACAATCAGTCCAGTTGACGTATTGTTTTGTTTATTTGGCTCCAGATCCAGCAGTACCAGGTAATGTTTCTGCTGAGAGTCAGACAACAAGTTCGATACAAATCCAATGGACGGCTTCTGATGGTGAAGTAGATCATTACTATGTCGTGGTTGAGGATGGTGAGGATTTGATCACATGGGACACGGACAATACTGACTTCAACATCACTGGCCTCAGCACACCTGGCGCTCTGTACACTATGTGGGTCATTGCCAATAGCAACGGAATTAACAGTTCCAACTCTGAAACGATAACAAATTCAACATGTGAGTCAATAGACAATCTGACTAATAAACATAAATACGCGCTGACAACCCGACAGAAGCGCAGCTCACTTCAATGTCAATGTAGTTTGAAAGTAGGAGGCTGTAGTCTGGTGGATATTTATAGCACATATCAAGAATCGTCATGGTGGGATACTCAAGATTTGTTTGTGCCGAGTTTGTCTAAAATATGTATGATCTGTCTGTAACTGTGCTTTTCTATGAGTGCCTGCGTTGGCCATGTTTATGACTTCCTATTCATTGTTATATTCCGCAGATCCCGAAGTACCAGTCAATTTAACAGTGACAAGAGTGACGACCACTTCCATCTCTGTAGAATGGCAGCATCCCAAAGGAGAGGTCGACTATTACATTGTTGGTTACCGCGTTGTGTCGACGGATGACTTTAAGTGGGCTACGCCTGGAAATCATACCAACGTCACTTTAACTAACCTGACACCCCCTGGCGTCTTATACGAGATCACTGTCGTCGCCAACAGCAATGGCTTGAATAGTTTTGAAGCAGTTATCACGAATCAAGGAACTCGTAAGCTGTTTACAGTGCAGAAATTGACATTGCTCTGTGATCCATATGATCTTACTTCATAGCTTGTAAAACAATATTACATAGATTCTTTCGGGTTCATTGCAGCAAGAGTTTTCTCTAAACTAACTATCATCAATTAGCAGATATAAACTCCATTTTCCTCACTAACCACACGGCTATTACATTCGAACGAATGCCATCTGTATGTGAATGCGCTATTCTACCTATCTTGCGCTTAGCCGTATAACTGGAAGACTCGCTGCACGCGATATGGAAAGCCATAAACCGATACCATGACGTGAATACTTATTCATATTCATAACCAAATGGCGAAATACTGCAATTGCGATCGCATCTTTGTTTCAGCTCCCGCATCTCCTACGAGCGTCACGGTTAATCCCGTATCCACCATGTCGCTGTACATCAATTGGACTCAACCCGAGAGCAGTGTGGACAATTATACAATAACTCTGGTGGATAAGAATGGCGGCGAAAACGTAACGCGCACGTCAGATAACGAGACCTTCTCCCAAATAGATAACTTGGTTCCTGGCGCTGCCTATAACGTCACCGTCATGGCAAATAGCAATGGAATCTCGAGCGGTGAATCAGAGACAGAAGTTGGCTACCTATGTGAGCTTCTTATGTGATATTGCTTACTCTTCACAAGTATGTAAACAGCAGCCGACGTATCGCGTTGCACAAAGGTCGCCAAGTTCGCCAAGTTACCCTATGTCCCTATTTGTTAATCGGTATTGAAATCTGTTTTGCGTGATCAACTCTCATAGATATGTAATCATTGCACGAGTGAAACACTTACTTTTCGTGCCCTACACATCCAGTATCCTGCACACCATATTCACCCAACACAAACCACCATTCGTGCTATCATATATCGAATCTAGCCGTAATATATACTTAAACTAAAAAGCGTTGAGACTGAATCCCGGCTACGAACATTTACGTCCAAATACCTATTTCGTATTTTTTCGGCTACATGATATTCTTCATTATAATGTGTATTGGTGTAGAAACTTTGTTCAAACTGATATTTCACTGTGCACAGATCCTGCGATGCCCAAAAACGTTAGTGTGACGTCACAAACTACTTCCAATGTGTCCGTTGTCTGGGAGCCATCCATCGGTTACGTGGACCGCTACAGGATTAAGGTGGTATATGATAATGGAACCGAATGCCACTTCATTACCGATAACAACCCAAACTTTACCATAACGGATCTTGGGATCCCCGGAGCTCTGTATAACATCAGCGTTCTGGCCGAGAGTAACAATCTCACCAGCAGTACGTACGTGACCCAGGCTGCTACAGGTACCGTTCTCTCTCTTCATCTCAGTATACCTCGTACACCTGTGTGCAATTAATCTTGCGTGGTTATCATTCATTGACGGTGGTTATGGAGTACTTTTCATCAATTTCTGTCACAACTGATCACCAGTTCCCGAGATTGTGACTGGACTGAATGTGACTGGGGAGAATACGTCAGCCATACACCTGAGCTGGACCGAGGCCAAGGGACGCGTGCATCAGTATTATGTTGAAGTGCAGCTTTTAGGGGAAACAGAAAAAATGTATTACAGTGTAGCTGGCACGCTGAATGCTGTGTCTGCAGTCGGTCTTGCTGTGCCTGGGGCAAAGTACAATATTACAACCATAACTAATAGCAACGATCTAAACAGCACATATTCGGAAATGGTGACATCAAGAACACGTAAGTATAGACCTGGGGGCTCAATGTCAGAGCGGAGTTGTGATATGTTTATCATCTACGGAAATCGTGGTTCAATGTCCTAAGATAGATGGGTTCATTGTTTTACTGGTTATAACTTAAAATATGGTTTGCTCAACGTTTAGTTCATTTCTTCCCGTTGTTTGATCTATGTGTTACAATCCTTTCCAGAACCACCAATGCCATTTGCTGTGCGGTGTTATAGTATTAACAAGCGCGATATAAAATTGAATGTATCCAAACCGACCGATGACGTGTATGAGATTGAAGGAGTGACCGTAGTTTACAAGTCTCTTATAAACGACGATCTGGGTGACACGAGCGTTAACACGACGATGGGTAGCGAGGAAATAGTACTGGACCAACTCACACCCGGACATACCTATCTATTGGATGTCTTCACGACCATTGACGAGTTGAAGAGTGTGTCTATACAACATAATTGTACATCTGGTGAGTGGACCTAGAGGAGGTTTTTAGGTATGATAAATGGTATGTTGGGAAGATATGTTTGATAGTAACATAGCATGTCTGAAATGGTGCAGCACTGGATGAAGCTAAACAAGTCCTGGTTACTGAAGAGACTGAGACATCACTAGAAGTGGCATGGAGCAACCCGGATGGACATTATGACACACTGGTCCTCACCTGTACGGGAATGACCGGTCTTGCTGTCACCCGGACCGAAGGTGCAATTAGGCGACATCCGCTAAACGTGCATCTCTAATTAGCAGGTTTATTCCTTAAGTTATGTAAATTCTTCATGGCCAAACACATGTTCAGTCGGCCTTTGTTCCAGTGTTTGAACTGGAGGACGCCAACATAACGTCAGCCAGGTGTGACAACCTAACAGCAGGTGCAGTATACCAGGTCAATATTAACACGTCTCTAGACGACGCCGCATTGGCTCTCCCCGCCCAGTCCAACACCCAGATCAATGTAACAGGTAACGTGACACCTATATATATATATATATATATATATATATATATATATATATATATATATATATATATATATATATATATATATATATATATATATATATATATATATATATATATATATATATATATATATATATATATATGTGTGTGTGTGTGTGTGTGTGTGTGTGTGTGTGTGTGTGTGTGTGTGTGTGTGTGTGTGTGTGTGTGTGTTAACTATTTAGTTCAATGTTATAGTTATATATTTAGATTACAATGATCTTTACCAGAATCACTCATGCACCATGTTCTTGACGAGAATCTCCCATACATTATTGATTGCATGTTGTTTTTTGCAGTACCCTATGAGCCTGTGTTGGTCGAAGTAAGCACCGATACAGCAGCTAGTCTGCTATTAAACATTACGTACGGATACGAGTCTGATATTGCACAGTGTACCAACTTCCATGTTGTCCATAGCACTGGAGGGAAAGAATCAACACTTGACATACCCTGTAATGAAACACATTACGTCATCACGGGACTGCTGTCGGACGCGTCCTATGACATTGATGTGCGGACAACAAGCAACTACAGCGAAGGTCTACGTCATAGTGTGGCGAACACTTCTGCCCAGGCGTGGACGTGTGAGTGTCTATCATAGTTTATCTATAATGACGCCAATAAGAACTTTTACAAGATATTTAAATCATACAATACAACTATCTGTGTGACACGGCGGCCTAATGCAGTACCCGAAGCGGTGAAAGATATTATAGTGGACGAGGCTGGCCGGCTGGCGAGGTCTCTCAACGTCCAATGGGAAACTCCAGAGAGTAAAGAGAACGTGTGTCAGTATGAGATGTATGTGCGAGATGATGTCGGCTGTATCGTGTACGTCAGCATGGAAGTCACTGGTCAGGGATCAGAATGTATCCTGGTAGGTTCAAGTTGCTACTGTTTGTGGGTGGGTCAAAAAACAATACCTTCGGTTGTTTATATCAGCATGGACTTTATTATGTATTATATATCCACAGGAAGCGAGCGAGGATTGCACTTACGAGTTATCAATGAATATAAGTCACACTGATACCCACCTGAACTATACAGTACCGCACCTCACCCCTTATCACAACTACACCACTGAAGTGCTGCCTGTCAACCCAGGTGGGCGTGGTCTTCTGAATGATTCTGGTAGTGTGGAAACGGACCAATCAAGTAAGCCGACACTTCCCAGTGACGTCATATGCATTTCGAATCTAGGCTATGTCCCAATGCACGAGGCATCTTTGCATAAAAGCATCGCATAAACTTTCGTTACAAAGCTTATCACTTATCCTTACCATACTGTATCGTCTGGCCACCTAATACAATGGATGTTAGATTTGACCAAGATACTTGTGTCTTAATTCGCCCAAACTCTCTGGCTTGTAATATAAAGGACAAGCTAGTGAGTTTTAAACTCGAGTGCCTAGGATTTGACGCGCGTTCTTTGTTGCAGCACCTGGCTGTGTCAATCTAGCCAATGGCTCCTTGGTGTACGTTGGAAGAGATGCGTTTGAGATTGACTTTGATTTTCCTGATGAACCGAATGGAATCATACTGAACTACACAGCACAGTATACATGCGACGAGTGTGATGATACAGCCACTAACACGATAACACCAGAGAGGAGGACACTTCGCTTTGACCATCTCATACCGTATCAGAGGTACCAAGTGGAGGCTTTCGCTTGGACTATCAAAGGAAAAGGCAGCATATGTAATATCTCGTACACATCAGCCACAACTCTTATAGGAGGTAAAATGGCTCTCCCTAAAAAGTGTCAAAGTTATCCATGTTGCGCCGAGATATTTCCTAAATATTTTTAAAATTGCCCTCAAATAGCTTTGCCAATATGTGTTGCTGTTACAAGCATATATCTTATGTCATGGTGAACTTCAGTTAAGCGTTGTGTAAAACTTTCTTTGGCTATTGGTGGATTCTAATATACAGCTGTGATTACTCGTGATATACACAGCTCCGTTTGCCCCAACCAACACAAAGATCACTCCAAGCTCGCATGAGGCAGTCTGGGTACAATGGGATTTGGAACGGAATCTCGAGACCAGCAACGAGACTTACTACAACGTCACCGTTACGGAAGTTGTCAACAGCAGTTTAATCTATGTGGAAACAGTGACAGGTATAGAGAGTCATGTAATAGATTGTTTATTTAACTTTTCTTTGATCCTTTCGTGAATTGGGATTAAGCATCTCATTGCTATTCTCAGGGTTCAACAATCGAAACATAACAGTTCAGGGCTTGCGGCCCTTCCGTAATCACACGGTTGAGGTTACTGCGTACATCTACAACGAGACAAAACAGTTATTTGCGACTGTTGGATTAGACAGGGCATGGACCACTACTCGTCCTTGGTGTAAGTGCTGCTAAACGTAGGCACTTAATCACAAATATATTCTTACTTGACCTTATCGTGACGCCATTGTTCGGATTTGTAGTATATTTTTCGGGATGTTTTTGTTTTAAAAGGGAGCGATTACAACCCGTTGTTATCGTGATTGTTGTGGCAGATTCTGGACCAGTAGAACACTTCGAAACAAGAAGTTTGTCCGGCGATAACATTTGCTATTATTTAGAAGCCAATTGGGATCCACCTGTTGATGATAACATCAATGGAAACATCATCCACTATACAATTACCTACGTGGATCAGGTAGGTTCTGGGTACGTTATGATAACATATCGTCTTGATCATCGCTCGGGCAGATGAATCATATTTTCTGATACGTTTCAGAATAATTATACGAAAACCAAACAAGTGCCGTCACTGACGTCACTGACGACTCGTCTCGATGTCAATGCAAACAACTACAGCTATGATATCCTCGTGAGAAAACCTTTTTCATATATGTTGGCTGGGATTGTATTTAACATCTTTGTAATGGTGATTGGTGAACAGCTAAGACGGTTGAATATTCCTGCCGACGTGTATATTACAATTCACAACCAGAACTGGTATCACACGTGGCTTTGTGATGCAGATATCGGCTGAGACTCAAGATGTGGACCCTGTGACGAACAGAAACCTGATGATGACTTCGTCAGCCTCCTCTGGAATCTGTGGTAAATGTCAGCGGTTGATCGCTGATGACGTAGGTTCTGTGTCAAACGCTATATAGTTTATGATCAGAATCACGCCTATCACTGGAAGCTGCGATCAATGAATACCCGAGTAACTTCATTGATCGACCTGAACACCCGTATTTGAATTTCGAATTTCTTCTGACTCCCCCAATCCCCCCCCCACCCTACCCTTGCTTATGTGTTGGTTTGCTTGGTACCATCAGTGTCAAAATCTTTCAGGACTTCAGCGACATTGATCACAAATGATTTGTTTGATGCGACCTTCTAATCAGCGACTATACATTGTTATACATACACCTCATACTTCTCCATATTTCAGTTGCATTGTATTTGATTTACAAAGAATATGTGAACCACGATCCTAACGCAGTATGTTTGGTGTCTAGCCCCAACGGCGCCGCCAGATGGCGGGGCAGATACGGTCGGATCCACCGGAAGTAGATGCTCATCGTGCAATAAGAAGAAGCAGTTCTCAGTTACAGTCAATTCATCTTTTATCGACAACCAAAACAACGGCGAATTAACTCTACAAGGCCTCATCATAGAGGAAATAGACGGTGTGTATGCTTCATTACTCGACTTAAGAGAAGTCAGTAACTGTTTCTAGTGTATATTTTCGAGAGGTAGAAGGCATATGTAAACATTAGCAGCATACGTAAGTATGTGATCTCAACAACTATTCGACTCTGCTCGACTGTTCTATTGTCTGATTATTATGGCTTCATCCGATGTAGATGTTCGCTGTATCAGGGTTATACAATGTGTTCCGCTTATTATGCAGATAAGGAGGACAGTGAGAATGAACATAGAGATTTCGCCAATATAAGCGAACTTGACGAATCATATGGTCCGTGGAGAGAGTCATATGAAGGCGCTTATAGAATCAACTTTACTAAACAGGAATCACCAGGCGCTAGAGCTTCAAGGCGGCGGCGAAGTGTTGTCCAAGAGTTTCTAGTTGGCGCTGACGACGATTTGCGAGGAAAAACTTACTGTAATGGCCCGCTCAATTCCAACAGGCGATTCAGGTAAACCAGTGAAGCCACCACCGACTGCTCAGAAAAAGTATATGAAAAACACTTACAACCTCGGGTCCTGTCGATTCCTTTCTCTGGTAGCACGCAATAACTTTCGTTCTGTTAACGAGCCTCGTTCTCGTCCTGTGTAAGAGGCTTAGTTGTTCCTCGTTATGTTACCAGAATTCGAGCTGTAACGTGTACCCTGGGTGGCTGTTATGTGACCAAGTATGCTGTTCATGATGACTTCAGAACAGGTTCGAACCCACTTGAATCAGTGTCATGTCCAGGTAAGAAACTGTTGGCTTTTTCGCATGACGGCTATGGCGTGTGTTCTAGATGCGGTGAGTTTAGCGTGGATCGCCGGGGTAGTGATTGGTGTGTTGGTCGTGGTCGTCGTTATTCTAATCGGTGCTGTGATCATTTTGCGAAGACGACAAGAGGGACAGCCAGTAGAGTTAGTGAAAAACGAACAACGCATTATATAAATCTTCGATCTGCTAACTTTGCTTTTGTGCGTAAATATGAATGTCTTAAGATCATTTTGTTCATGTCCAGATCACCTTTATTACTAGTTCCAAACCCCGAGGGTCCGGTGCCGGCACCTGGTCCACAATTACCGTCAGTACCTTGTTTCTATTAACATATTCGTATTATCCTAGTTTGATGTTGGGATTCACCTAACCAGATGGACCAATCGAGATCAGTCATTACTTCAGAGTAAATACAAGACGCTCCGTAGGTCATACCTAATAAAATAGTATTCCACCAGAGTGTTTAAAATAATATGTCAGCTGTATATAACCTACACATTTCACCATCAAATTCGTCTCATTTGTTTCAGAGTAGACGCAATGCCCCTTGATGAATTCGCTGCCCTTGTGAGAAAATGGCACGCCGATAGCGACTTCGTGTTCAGTTACCAGTACGAAGTAAGCCACCCAGTAGCACGTCATTATGGAGAATTGTATAAATTTGCGAGATTCAAATTGTTTTATTATAATGCTTTTTACAGATCTTAGGAGAACGAAGTCCTCAGTTTGAACAAAAATCGGCCAAGTTGCCTGCTAATCAAAGCAAAAATCGCTACGTGGACATATTGCCATGTAAGTGTTTATCAGGTGTAAATTGGTGGAGAACATATTGCAGAGATAGCACCATAGATTGTTTATTGATTGGACCATATTACAGATATTACAAAAAAAATCTGTTTGCTGATTGTACCATATTGCAGAGATGGCAACATAGATTATGTTAGATGATTGGACCATATTGCCGATTGGACTAAATTGCAGAGATGGGATTATAGATTATGTTTGATGATTGAACCATATTACCAATGTATATTTATAATTTTGATTAACGTGCGTATATGCGTATTCGCTGAATGGTTATGAACGTGTGTATTTAGTTGATAACTCACGCGTCAAACTATTGCCCATCGATGACGAAGAAGGATCAGATTACATCAACGCAAGTTACATTCCGGTAAGCGATATAACTTTCGCTCTGGACTTATTTAGCATGATTTCATCGTGTCCCATCATCGTTTGATAGAATGTGAATAATATGCCATGCTTCCTCACAGGGCTATAGTTCCAGTCGGGAATATATCGCTGCGCAAGGCCCCAAGCCGAATACAACAACGGACTTTTGGCGCATGATATGGGAACAGCGCTCGCCGTTGATCATCATGCTGACGCAATGCATCGAGGGACGCAAGGTAATTCGCCGTTCCTTTTGTAAAACCAGTAAAATAAGAATTCTACCCAGCTGGACGTCTGCGCTCCGTCATAAGTCAAAAAACTAGCGTTATGTTTTTGCATGTGGCGGCGCAGGAAGTTGACTTAAAAGCCAGGCTACGTAGGGGGCGACACAATCAACCATCCCACCCCATCACTATCATTATTATCATCATCACCATTACCATCACTGCTGTCGTCCACATTAGCTGCATATTCGATAAATCATAACGTTACATCTGACAGCACGCTTGCATTTCATTGTATTTGCTCATCAGACCAAATGCGCCCAATACTGGCCTTCTGACAACAGTCCAGTCTATCATGGCGATCTCCACATCACTCTGACATCCGAGACCCAGCGAGATCACTACACCACTCGCGTCTTCCGAATCCAATTGGTAAGCGTACTGGTCCATTCTTCACCAACTGGATAGTCAATTAAGGCTACGGGTCAATATTGCCCCACTAACCGTGTGGTCGACATGGACTCAAATTGCATTGAACCTGGTTACTACAGGGAGATGTTGTTAGAACTGTTGAACAATATCACTTCCTGAAATGGGACGACCACGGTGTGCCGAGCAGCACCGGAGTACTTCTAGATTTTGTCAAAGTGGTGCGTGCAGCCATCCAACCCAGTCAGCACGGCCCCACGCTGGTTCACTGCAGGTAATCAACACGTTGTGTTAGTCTCAGTTGCCTCGTTTATAAAAGTATACCTTTACCTGAGCTGCTTTTCTCACCTGCTTTATATGCACTGCCATAATGATTCCGCATGAGTGCTGTGAATATTAATAACACCTTCTGATTGACGGAACTGTGTATTTGCTACCCGAACGAGTATATGAGGGTGTTATCTGTGCTGCTGTTAAGCGCGGGGGTGGGGAGAACAGGCACCTTCATCGCACTAGATCGTCTTCTGCAACACATGAAAGATAATGATGAAGTGGATATCTTTACATTGGCCTTAGAAATGAGACAACATCGCCCCAAAATGATTCAGTCAGAGGTATGTATGTGACCGTACTCATAGATTCTGGTTGAGACTGATTTTACAATGGCTAAATGTTATACTGTAAGGTAAGGAATGTCGCTTTCCTCTGTCAATGGCTAAACTGATACTGAGAGGTAGTGAATGTCGCTTATATTTAGCAATGGCAAAAATGATACACTGCCGATTGTCAATGGCTCAATTTATACGGTGAGGAACAGGTTACCACTTCTCTTTGTTATTTGCTTAGTTGATACTGAACAGAACTAGTCAAATCCCTTGATGTCTCAGCTGATAATTCATGGTAACGGAGGTAATTTGTTTCTATGTCGCTTCAATCCAACCATCGCTATCAGGTTATGCTTAGCATGTTTCATCATATCTTATCCCGTGTCGTTCATCTGCCGCTAACGGTGACATGCTCCACCTCCTGCAGGCGCAGTACGTATTCGTATTTGACAGCGTGGCAGATGAGCTGATGACAGCCGATGAGTACGATGAGGTTATTTATGATGAAGTTCAACTGGAGGAAACCCGTAATGCTTATTCTATACTCTCAAAGTTTCGCATTTACTTATCGTCGATTATGCCTTACATGCGACACATCGTTAATCTATCAGTTGTATTGTTAACGTCGAAATCAACAGTGCGCTTGCTTGTTTGCTTGTGTGTATAGTGGAGTGGTAGGCCGACTTTACCAAGTGGCTGTTTCTGTAGAACGTAGAAGTCGCTCATTCCTCTTCTTTACAGCGACAACTTCGTCCGATATCACTTACAATTGATAAAATCATTTTAGTAAATGATGTTTCTTAAATTCATAAGTGATCAACGCCGTCTAATACTTAGCGTCATCTTTACAGTCCACACCCTTTACCCCAAGACCAATTCCAAGCCTACGTTGCCAAAATGGAGAATGAGAACTTGTACCAGGACCAGTACCAGGTACTTGGTACCTCTTGTTGATAGTAGCTAATTCACAAGATTGTTCAACCTGGTATTTGACATCCGAAATAAATGCCTCTGAATTCAATGGTAATGAGTTGTTTAGCAAGACAACTTACAATAGCCCTGTCGCTTGTGTGTGTGTGTGTTTATGCATGTGTATGTGCATCTGTGTCGCAGCTGCTGAATCATAGAAGTCCCTCTAATCAGCAGACTACAGCACAGCTTGGAATCAACAGGAAGCGCAATAGATACATTGATATCTTACCGTGTAAGTCACCAATAAATGCAGAATTTATATGGCTGCAATCAATACTAATGAATGAATGCTGCGATGTCTTGATACTCAATGTTGACGGCGCTAAACGGTACACAGATAAATAGTAATTGCTACTGACCCAACTTAAGTTGCTTCAATTCACTCCACCATGAGGCTGGTAGTATTTGTGAATTGTTCTCACTATAACATCGTTGTTGTATTCTGGTATGTACTTGATATGATACCATTTGCAGTTGAACATGCCCGTGTGCGTTTACATACGCCTACCGGAAATCCTGCCTCAGACTACATCAACGCCAGCGTTATAACTGTGAGTGTGGTACTCGGTTTTAGATGGAAATGATCATTGATTTTTGGACGAAAGTGACGGGTGGTATGTAATTTTTTCCAACACAACGGCTTTATAACAACTGGAAAGAGTGAGTGGGTGATTGGCCACTCATGTTAACGTAGAGGTCAGGAGTAAGGGGGTAGGCCAGGGCCAGAAAACAGGAAGGAGAGAAAGAAATAGAGAATGAAATTGATGAGAGATATACTGAGATAAATGATAGTTTAGAAAGGGAAAGGGTGAGAGAGAGCGAGCGTCAGAATGAGAGAGAGAGACAGAGCAAGAGAAATACAGAGTGAGAGAGACAGAAAGTTGATGAGAGATATATTGAGATAAACTTCAGTTGGGAAGAGGGAAAAGCGAGCGAGAGACAGATCGAGAGAGAGAGAGAGAGAGACAGAGCAAAAAAGACACAGAGTGAGATTAATACAGGGTAAGAGAATGAATGAGAGACAACCATAGTTATATTGAGAGGGTGAGACAGTGAACAAAGAGGTGGAGATAGTGTGCGATGGTGATGTTTGCCACGTGGGAGTATGGGTAGTTTGCCAGCTAGCCAATACGAGGGATATGATAATAAACAAACCTTGTCAATTGAAAGAGATTACGAATAGCGTCTTTTTATGGTATGGCTTGATGGTTATAGGGTAACAACTCCGAGGCGGAATATATAGCCGCGCAGGGCCCTAACGCAAACACAATCCACGACTTCTGGCGGATGCTCTGGGAACAGAATATTGAAGCTATCGTCATGGTAACCAAATGCGTCGAGACTGACAAAGTGAGGAGGGCCCTTTTGTAACAATCTCTATCCCCTCGTGGTAAAACATGCAGCAGCTGCTTTGAAAGAGGACGTCAGCATACTTTGCTAGTGGTCCCTTTGTTAAACCGAACGTAATAAGAAAATTCAATTGTGTTTACTTCCATAGAAAAAATGTGAGCAGTACTGGCCGAGCAGTGCCCAGGGCCAATTTTATGGCGAGGTCAAGGTGCGCGTGACTGACTCCTGTTCTGTAGGTCAACACATCGTTCGCACACTAAACGTCCGCCGTGTACGTATATAAACTTAATTACAACAATACAGATGGTTTATTCAAAGACAAGTACATAAAGATCGAGTTCCAATTCATCGTCTTTTGCCTGTGACCCTTCAGGGAGGGGTAAGCAGGACAATCTACCAATTCCATTACACGACCTGGCCCGATTTTGGTTGTCCAAACAACGCAGCGGACCTTGTCAATTTCGCATGGTACGTCCGTGATAAGTTCCCTCCGGCAAGTGACAGGCCCCCCATTGTAGTCCATTGCAGGTAATCACGTCAAATGTTCCTATGATTACTTTCTTGTTTGATTCGGTTTGTGAAACCCACATAATTGCTATGAATACGTGTGTGGGGTGCAGCGCTGGCGTGGGTCGGACAGGAACATTCATCGTGGTAGATCGCTTGTTGCAAGACATCACTGATGGTGCCGACATTGATATCTTTGGAGTTGTCATGGAGCTTCGCCAGAATCGTCCCAAGATGGTCCAATCGCTGGTAAGCTTTCGGAAAGTGGCTCTCTTCATTCAGTTGTTGTATGTTTCATCTTATTTATGCCATTTGGTTTGTAACGAATCCTGTTTGACTTGTCAGTAATATGATTGCTGATGTGTGTTCAAAGGCTCAGTACCGATTCCTTCATGAATGTATTGGTGACGTCATTGGGGGAGCTATAAAGTTTGGCTTTGAAGAGCCGCTCTATGGAAATGGTGAGAAGTGATTATACATGTAGGAGATCGAGTGATATGTTCCTTACATTAAAACCAATTACAAAAGGGCGATAGTTGCACAATATAATTTGCCATAATTAATCAACTGTATTTTTTTGTGATCGAATCGTGCGGGCAGTGAATGAAGGATCAGACGACATGACATCCGTATAAGCCGGTTTGGTTCAATGTGACCTTCCACCCCTCATACAGTCTGGTCTTCCCGAATGTGGAAGCTTCCTCGTGGACCGTTTCGTACGTACATAAAAAAACCTCCAAAGAATGTGACTGTGAAATGTCAACTTGCTGTTCTAAATCCTGAGGCAGTCTACATTGGTGTGTGGAATATATCTATATGTTACCTTGTTATTCCAGTTTTGTATCATAATATTGTACACTTAACACATAGTGCAACTCCGCACTTAAGACCAAGAAATATATACGTTATGGTGAATAACCTTAATTAACGTTATGATTGCCACATGTAACTAAGCATTTATCTGTAGTTCTGTTGGAAACTTCATATATCTGTATATGACGAACATTACCTACCTGTATTCAGTGTCAATACCAATATCGATTTATTGTGATAAATACCCATACGATATTATTGTATATATTTTGCCGTTGACCGTCCTCCTTGTTACTCTCTGAATATTTTGATTGATCAAATTATGAACTAAGGTGTTAGGACAAGAGATTTATCTGCGTGTGATATGTGTCCGAGATTTTGGCAGTTTTGTGGAGCATGAATTCTGTTTTTAACCATTGTGTTCTTTGATATAAATACATTATGCTTTTGTGATCATTTAAATCCAAGTGATTTTAATTTCTATTACACAAGATATTGAAGGCTAAATAATAAATATCGTATTTGCAAGAATATTCGTGATGAGATTTTTTCTTATCATTTAGGGGATATATCAACGGCAAGGTTCATAGATGACATTGTCCGAAAAATTACCTAAATATTCCGCGCTGTTGATACAATGAACATGTTGATCGTGCTAAAGAGTCTTGGCTAAGAGTTCACAGGTTTAGTATGTATGTAGACGATAAAAAATTTCGACAAGTGATAAATTTATACTCGATCCTCTGACAAATACAACTAAATATATTCGAACTATGAGCGACAATGACTGGAGTATATTGAAGCATTACCAGATAAGGCCAGTATTTCGCTAGCGATACAGTCAGGAACAAGTTGTTGACTGTATCTGTAACAATTTAATGAGCTTTCGTTCCAGTCACTGGTGAATAATTAATCATTTGATACGCAAGCAGCGCTTCAACTCACCGTGGCGTTCAATGATAGTCATAAGCTGTTATCATCGCAGTCGCTCCATTCACGAAGCCAGGCTAGCGGCTCGGCACTGGATGTTATAGCCATTAGAAGCGTGGGTCGTGAATTAGCCATTTTAATGGCGGGTGCAACAGTGAGCGAGATGCTAACAACATCGAGTCACGTGGTGTTTTAACTACCTCAACACCTTTGAATGAAAACATGCTCCATGTCACAGATGTCTGTTGGTGAAAATTATCTCACGTAGGATTCCACTTATTCACGAGTATTGTTCATACGGGTAAGGAGTGGTTAACAATGTGTTCCTTCGGTGAGAAACGGAGGCAGCTATTTGATCGCCACATTCTGTCATTTCCGCTGGATTATCGACGTCACAAATAGAACGCTGCTGTCAACTGCGCTGAGACAAATCATAATAGACAAATCCATATGGCTGTGACTACTACGCAAATCATGAGAGAGGAAGGGGCTAATTATGGTGCCATTGAGTCTTAAATAGCAATTAATTAGTCCCGTCCTTTTTCGCGATTCTCGCCCTCTGGCGTTGTCTCTGTATGCCTTCCTCGCGTTTATTCTTCGTCACTCCCACCCACATTCTTTTCTAAACCCTTTCTCTCATACTACACAGCTTTTATAGTTTTTACCATCTTGCTGTTTTTATTTGCCTCTTTCCTACTCCAGACACCCAGGCCTTCCAGGCCTACTCTCATATATCCTCTTCGCTTTTGTACATTTCTTTGTAATCTGTTTCTATTTGCTTGTTCACCTTGCTAATGTTCTTAATGTTGTTATGCCATTCAATGTTTGCCCCAGCTCTGCGCAGCAGGTTTCTTAAACTTCTATAAGCCCAATAAAACATATGTATGTACCGGTTTTCCTTTTTGGTTTAGGTTAAGGGATAATAACTTACTGTTAAAGGCTCACAAGCACGATAATGATATACGAGGATTCAATCCCCCTGTGGGACCGGGAGTAGAATAGGCCAACTGTATCCTCCTGCATGTCGTTAGATGCGATTTATAGGGGGCAAACTGTTGGCCGTGTGTTGCGACTCGTGTCTGTGAGTAATGGGATCCTGGTGGTTGAGTAGAGCGGTCCTTGTAAAGGCCGTATTTGCATTACACCGCTTAGGCGGGGATTTCATCTAGACGAGAGGTTCAAGTGGCCTGGTCCAGTCAATCAGCTGGTGGTGACTTGCCCTAGAATAGTCTTTTGTATTTTTATCCTTTCCATCACCATCCATGTTTTATTCCCTCATTTTTTCCATTTATCCTACAAGTCACCTGCTCAATCAGGTCAACCTTATCTCTTCATATGGATGCCACTTTTTGAGGCACTTAGTGATGGTGTGCCATTAAACCCTATGTTTACTCCCTCAACTACAGATATTTACCACTTTTTGGATTCAAAAACTGTTTGATCACTAATATTAGGGGCCCTAAATGTAGTTTCAATGGAAGGCAAACGTTGATCTTGAAATGTCTCATCATCGAGCGGCATACCTCGTTGTAAACTATAGATCCAGCAACAAGCATTGACTGATAGGCCGCTATCTTCTATGTATAGATAAGGCTCATATGTGGATTGTTCAATCAGAGATCGCGATTTCTCTGAGGGCTGATGATCAATCAACTTCCGGGTACACTACCCGGTACAGGAAAGTTGTTAATCGGCTAAAATAGCGTGTGAACTCGAATAAAGTTCCCTTGTGAGTGGCAAATGTTGGGGCGGATGGTCTGTGTAGTTAGTATGCATATTCTTAATGGCAAAATTGTTGTCCCCCTTGGGTTTATATATGCACAGAAGATAGCGATCAGCCAATGCAAATC
This sequence comes from Urechis unicinctus, assembly GCA_034190875.2. NCBI lineage: Eukaryota > Metazoa > Annelida > Polychaeta > Xenopneusta > Urechidae > Urechis > Urechis unicinctus. Next base: position 1,737,172 of record CM067345.1, read on the forward strand.
CCTGTGGATCCAGCAGAGCGTCAGTTGAGTCGGGGTCATGGCCTGTTGGTCCCTGGGCAATAATGGCATCATTAACACAGTGATTATTGACTCCTTCCATAACACCTGATGTAATTTGACATATTTTCAATGTTAGGTTTCGCCTGATATGTGATATGTGTTTCCCCTTATCACTGACGTGACCATGCGCGATGGCACCTACACGCGATTGCCAAGAGCCACTTCACACCCATGATCGCCGAGTATATTGAGCTACCCGATCTCCCTATGCATCATCTTGTCCGCAGGCTAGGATTTGTGATGTTAGCATGACACATTATATAGCGTAGGTCAAACAAATCTGTCTTAGAGAGTGTTGACAGAAATTACACAAGGGTAGTGTTTGGGTCCCTAAGGGGCTGATGACGTTTTCATCTGGTGTCTGATTTTTGGCCGAGAGGCCTACGAGACTGGTTAAGAATTAAAGAGCATACAACCAACCTGTTTTAAGTACCTTTGTCGTGTCCTTAATCTAGCCAATATCTCCTTGCATGTATTCATTACGCTTTTCAAGTGCTTTGAGTGCAACCTTAGAGCGTAGATAAGGAGGCTTAAAACCGTGAATTGAAACATAATCGTTTTGGGCTTTACGAGCTCGCTGATTATGAGTCATGTTTACTATACAGTTCCATTAGTCTAAATGGAAGTTTTTTGATACACAAAAGACTATACAAAGCAACTATACAGCGAGCGGACTTTGACCTTGTTGACAGCGCCACAGGATTTCTATTTTTATTCGGTGGGGAATCCCCATTAAGTGTCGCCGGCTGCAGTCTGCTGTGAAGCAATTTTTGACGAAGACGACTGTGGTTGACTTTATCGAACCCACAATCCATACACAATCCTACCTTATTATTTTTTATAGCCTTCTGACAACCCGTACAAAGACGATTAACGACACCATATTTTATCTATTTTATCTCTTGCGTACAGGGCCTGTTACAGGGGACTTCCTTTCCGAGTAATATCCACGGGCACTTATTGTCATATACTACCATTGTTATATCTATAGATCTCTAATGTCTAATTGGTAACTGGGTATCGGACGGCACCACAAGCAACTCCTCCTTTACAAAGCCACGGAGCGGTCCATCCAACAAATAGTAAAGTGCAGGCTCAGCAGATTTAGTGACAGAGCGTCCAATCGGGTAAACATTGAGTGACCACACAGGGTCAGTGGCCAGTCTTGCTCTGCCTCACCGGGATGGTAAAAGTAGCGAATGCCAACATCAGAGGGAAGCTTTTGCTCTTTGACCCCCAGCGGGTGCCCTGGTACGAGTGCAGAGGGCTTTTGTGCAACTCGTTTTGCCTTTATAGCATCTTTAGGTTTTTTTCCAGTCAAGCGGGTCACCTTATTATTTATCGCAAAGACTACAGCCTGAAGCTGAGAAACCCACTCATTTGATCGTTTTCCAGTATTCTTTAACTCTACAACATACTGGTGTCCAAAGAGCCATTCAGCCAGTGTTCGGTTAAAGCGTTCCACTACCCCGGTCTCGATGGATATTCACACGGCCATACTTGACTGATACTCCGTGTTTTACTAACAGCTGATTTGCTGCTCCCATAAACTCCCGTCCGGGGTCCACCTGAAGTAGTTTAGGCCACTCCAGCGGTCCTCGCTTGTATATCCTCTCCAGTGCACCTGCAACCTCTTTTGCCAATGGCTCGGCCGCTTTGTAGCGCGAGGCGACATCAACCAATGTTAGGGCATACTTGTAAGTCTGGTGCTTTACAACGTCATGAGGAAGAAATAAGAGATCGGCTTGGTGAGCCTCATTAGGGACAGGGAAATCAAACTTTGGCCTGGGAATGTGTTTTGGCATATAGCTTGCTTTGTTAACCACCCCCTGGAAACTTCCTCAGAAACCCTCGCTTCTGTTGCAAGCTTCTTGATAGCTGTTATGCCTTTCCAGTAGCCCTTAGGACTATAGTATATCTTCTGCATGCGACGATCCAAGTCTCCAAATGATCTACTTGGCAAGCCTGTATGCAACCAGCCCAGCCACAGCCATACCCAGTGTAATGAACGCCACCTCACGCCGTTTTTAACCTATTGAAATACCGGATACAACTGCACCGTGGTACAGAGCGTTGACGAGCATTTTTCCATCCATAATTGGTGTTGTCATCTTATTCCATATAAAAAGGATCCTTTAAATAAGAGGCTTTTGTACCACAACCTGTTTAGGGTGTGAGGCTACCATCTGGTGCCTGTAGCAATACAATGCGAGTCCAAACACCATAACAACCAAAGGCACAGCCCATCTTCCCCACGCCCACCTTTCCGAAGGCTTGCTCATTAATATTGGCTCGACAGCTTCATCGCCAGCATCTGTAAGCGCGGCCTTAGCCTCTCGAAGCTCTCTCAGAAGTTTATTTTGATTGGCTTTCTGAGCGCCAGCACCCTTTCGTCCTGCCGCAACCCTTTTAGCATTTTTTATTGTGCGGCCACTGACGTTATTGCCACCGGTGTTGTCTCCCCTGGATTCGTGTTCGTTTCTTCCATGTTTACTTACTAAATTTATTTGTCCAATTGACAGCTCCTAGTAAGCACCTGTTATAGCGTAGTTAAGCACATGTAATAGCGTAGTTAAGCACATGCTAAACACATACTATAGCGCGCAAGTGGTGTCTTCCTCTCCACCGGCCCCTGTTGATTCAGTGCTTGTTTTTCCAAATTGACAGTGTTTAACCGTTGTTAAAGCCGCGGTTAATGGAGCCAAAAACATACCATAGCAATGATATAGCTCACAAGTGGCAGTGCTTAGTGCGTGTCCAACAAACGGGTCAGTCTCGAGGTCTGTAATTAGCTTTGGCTGGTGTTCTGGTGGGATTGGTAGAAACATACAAGAAATACCTGAGTATAGCTGTAGCAATGATTGACCTAGAATGCGCGTCATGCTAGCGCCTAGCCGAGCCTCGTATCTCACATACAGCTTTATGATCTCTTCATCAGACATTAATTCAACCTGGTCAATTGTAAGGTGCTCCAAACCAAGGTACTGACGGGCCTGACCGCCGGCTATGACGGCAGCAAGCCTATCTCTCTTAGAAGACATATCCGCTCTCCCAGACTTTGTCTCCACTAAGCTAGTCGTGTCCTGTTCAAGGAGTTTATCAATAATGGTATCAGGATCCATGAATATATGTATACGCCTTCGAGCTTCAAAATACTGCACCACTACCCAGATGAAGAAACCTAAATTGATTACTGAGGCAGCGGCTGCTATCAAGGCCAATATCACTTCATTCGACGGCATATGCAGTAGGTTGATCAGTCTTCGGCAGCAGTTTTGCGTGCTTGGTCTTTGCTAGAAGTTGGCGTACTGTGGCACGTTCCTCCTTTGTGGGAATTTCATCATTTTCATGTAAGGCGTCTTCAAACGAGTCACAGTCCTTGGTGTGAAAGAGCAGCATCCAGCGAGTCTGCTCACGTAAGTCCTTCAGCAAAGAGTTGTACTTTTGGTTGAGGACCCAGACACTTTGCTGCGCATGGCGGCCGCTAAAGGCCAGTTCAGATAACATGTCTTTCTTCTTGGTTAGGGCCTTTGTCGCCGAACAGTCATCAATAATGTACAGGGTAGGCTCGCACTTAAAACAAAGGTAGAAAGCCCTCAGGTGGTCATGGAGCCGCTCCCCTGGATCAACGACGTAGACCTCTGAATCATCCCATACCCATGACCGCATCTGATAGGCCTCGTTGAAACGTATGGTAGGGCAGAGGATTACAATATGCTCAAAGGCACCGAAGAAGGGCCTTTCAAGTAGGTCGAGGATGAATGCGGTTTTTCCACATCCTGTCTGCCCACAAACAATTGCCGAACAGGGACCATCTGGAAATGTAAACTCAGTTTTCATTTTCATCAAAACCTTGTTAGTAGACTGCGCTGACGAACCTGCCATCTTTAATGTTAAGCTGTGCATCCATTACAATTTACATATAAACGTTCAATGCACCAGCCGCCTGTGATTTTTTGGTGACCTGTATGGTAATACCCTCAGACGCATTCTCCACGGCCCTGCCACTACCGTGCAGCTGGTCGTCATCACTCGTCCTTAAGTCGAGCCACAGAGCATACTTCCTGGTTAGGTACTCTCCTAGGGACACGTTCGACAATTCCAAGTCTTTTGCAGCTATTGCTACACTGGAGTCTCGTTTACTCGTTGCTGCAAAGGCCTTCTTCACCTCATCCCACTGCTGGTAGCCACGCATGTCCTAAGCATAGAGCTGATTGGGGATGCCCTCAATGGTCACCTCAACTTCTGTAATCTTTGGGTTGTAGAACGACTCTGTCTTCCTGGCGAATGAGGCATTGGCTGGGTCTCAAAGAGTAGTAGGATGCCCTTCATGCTGCGAGCAGACACGTTTAGGTTGATGTTTCACAGCGTATCTCTTTTATTGTATACAATCTTCCTGTGACGTAGAACACGGTCATACAGAATCAAGAGCCGACCTGTGTACTGGGTGCGTATCATGCGGGCCAACTCTGTTTGGGTAACAATGTCATACTCCACCGAGATGCCATCAATTTTGTAGCTGGCAGTGGTGTCGCCTGTTGTGCGAATTTGGAGGTTGTAGTCGTTGAACGTGAGCTCGTACTCCAGTCTGTCATTAAACGCACTCTGGTAGAATGGCATGTGACACTCGAGGAGTTCAAAGTCAAGCGTAACGTAGAACCTATTACCATACACATCGGCTATGGCCAGATCCTCTTTCTCGGTCTCATCCTTGTCTCCTGTCCCCATTCGTATCTTAGTTGTGTTTCTGTCATCTGATGTGTCAATGCCCTGATACGGGAGGCCCTGTCTCTCCTGTGCAGTCCGCCACAAGTCGTGGTAACAGTGGTACACATCGCTGTCATAAATAGACATGACCTCATTGCCAGAAATCTTGATTGTCAATTTCCTAACCACGGCACGGCCCAGGTTTTGCACAACGCTGCGGTTAAGATCAGTCGAGGTCAGCGTGATTGTAAAGAACAATGACGTCGTCTGCGCCTAGATTGGGGAAGTGAATCAGCAGTTGTTGGTTCTGGTCAATAGTGCTTGGATTGTTTGTAACGACTACAGACTGTCGCACGCACTTTACCCCGAGTGGTTCGCGTATCCGGCGGTGTGGGTTTAGTTTGCGTCGGTAAGTACTTGTCATGTTGAATGCTTAATTACACTTATATCTTTAACACACATACATGAAGTTTGATAACCCAACATTTGAAGATGCAGATGAGGAGGGGGCTATGGGAGGGGAGAGGAATGAGACTAACTTTAATGATGAGGAGACTCTCCCAGAGGCCACTCTCCCACCTGTTACAGAAGGGGACATTGGAATGGATAAGTCTATACCACAGGGAGGCCGACTCGTTATAGGCGCTGTCAATGATTATTACAATGCATTAGCTGAAACAGGTCACATACCAACCTTCGGCCGCGATTATACAAAGTTTGAAATTGTTGGAGGACTACCCTGACTTAAGTGTTACAAATTCTCGTACCAAAAAACCGCTTTCACTTGGAACAATAACTAGATCTAGTGGGGGGCATAAGGCTGTCCGTGGTGGTTTGGGGTTCATTGAGTGGTCCTCACAAGCGGTGTAACGAAAGGAAGCAAAAGCCCTCCAAGGCGTTGATCAAGCAGCTGCTAAAGCTGCAGAGAATTTAGAAATGAGCGGCCCTGAAGCCATGACAGAGCAAGGTGTGGAAGAAACAAGCTTCATAGAGGACGTTCATAACACCATCCAAGACCTAGGTACACAAACAGAAAACGAACTACCACTCAGAGAGCTTATTGGGCTTGACAAGGCTATGCAGACCCAGAGGGGTGAGCTGGTCAATAACCTAGCTAAGATAACTGAGATAGAAAGGGATATAGCCTGACGGGAAGCTAAAATGGCAAGCCTGGAGGAGGAAGGGAGGGGTGAAAGTGGAGCATGGAGATTCCAAGCAAATGAGCTTGCAGAGCTGCAGGACCTGCGGCGTGTCCATGTTGAGGCTGCCTCTGCAAATCGTGAACGTCTGCGAACCCAAATTAACCACATCAGGGAAACGATCAACAGACTTCTTAACGAGGACACAACGCTAGCTGAGCGTGTACGCACCCTGATCCGGGAGCAAAGTATAACAATCGCCTCCATCCTCACTGCGATTGGATTGGCAATCTCGACCCTGGTAGTTGCTTTGACGGGCGGAGGGAGCACTAGTCCAGTCCCCCTCACCAACACCAACTCCAGCTCATTAACCCGGTGTAAAGGAATGGTTTAAAAAACAGCTGAACTCCTTGGCAAAACGTCCTGAAGGGCCTTGCCAGTAAGGCAGCAGCTGCCCTTCCAGGAATAATTGGCTCCATCGTATCATGGCTGCTTAAGTTAGCTGCAAAGGTGGTTGGTTGGATGGCAGAACATGTAAGGGCTGCAGCTGTGGCGGTGGGGGGAGTTATCCTCCTGATACTCCGTGACTTACTAGCAAACCAAAGCCCAGCTAAGCCTATAGCAATTCCGCCTACAATAAGAGCGGTTTTCGCATCCTCGTGCGCCCCACGCAGACCGGTCTCGGCCATAGGGGCTGGCCCTGGAGAGGTGAGTTCCATATCTGTATCTGGCTGAGGGTCAAAGCTTCCTCTATCTGGAACCACCGGAACCAAGTTGACATCAGCATTGCTGCCGATCTGCTGCTCCTCAGTCGTGATGGTAATCAGATTGTTGTACCCAGCAACGTTTCCAATGGCGAGGTTCATATCAGATGGACCATGTACAGGCCCGTTCCAAACACGCAATCAACCCTTGAAGAGGCATTCTGGAGGACGTTCTGATACCGTCGGATGGATGAAGGAATGTCCACTTGACGGAGTTGATGGCATCCTCAACGTTGGCCTGAAATTGCATTTGAGCATCAAAGGACGTTTCAACACCTAGTATCTTTGAGCGGGTCTGTGCCTGAGCACTATGAATGGCCCAAACATAGGTCTGAATGCTGTCGTTAATCCGTGAGATACCTGGGGATGTGAACCCCTCCGATTTTTCCAGGATGAAGGTGCTGCAGGCGATGTTTGCCCACTCTTGGTCTTGGATTCGTAGAGGTGAGTGTTTCCATAATGAGTGATGATCCGTACCTTGTGTGTTTCAGGGTCGGTGAAGTAGATCCGCCCTAAACCCTGGTTGCCGCCTGGCATCCTCCAGTCGCTGTTTTCGTCAACCCCAAACTCATGGCAGAGCTGGTGGTAGATTTTCTTGTCAAAGGTATTGTTGGTAGCTGAACATGTGGCGTCATCCGGCAGTGCTATTCTCATTTCGTCTAAAAGTCTCCGGATGGTGTAGTAGACGTTGAACCTGTACAGGTTACTTAGTGCTGGGGAGTCAGATTTGAGGTGGTCTAGGGCAGAAACTCCGCAGCCACTGGTTGCGCACCATACAACAAAGTTTACCTGGTTCTGCCAGTATTGCATGTGGTTGGTTGTCCAGCCAACTACAAGGCTGTCGTCGCTTATGTTTGGCATCACGTATTTATCAAATAGGTTGGAGAACTCTACACCAAACGCATCTGTGATATTAACCAATTTTACCTGGATGAGGAGATGTGTCAGATCCTCACGGGCAATATGGGGTAGGTATACCGGTCCGGTTTTGTACATTTTATTCGTATTGAATGTAAAGGCTTGTTTTTTCATAGTGCTATGCATCACACTCTGTCAAATGTTCAAAGCGGCGATTCTGTCCCTGCAAAATGCTATTGACAACATCAGGTATACTGTGGGCTGGTACAATCTCGAAACAGACAAGAACATTACATGGCGGTCTGAAACTGCTGGAAAAGGAGGAAGAATCCAATTAAAACCCGGCCTCTGGAGTTTCCACCTTCTTCAGCTGCAAATTACATCGTTAGGTCTTGGGTTTAGAAGTTGATGCTGTAAATGGAGGTATTACCCTCGAAATTTCTGATGAGACTGTGAATATATCAGACGGAGTGTTAACAATGTTGGGTCTTGATGACGGTCTCTGAAGGTGGTGGATTTATTCAGGTACTTACACTGGTGACCGGACCGTCAACTTAAGCATCTTTAACACAATTTATGTTCAGCTCGATTAAGGCAGCACCACGCACAACATGCTAGATGGTGCACCCACTACGCTGCCTGGGATATGTACAGCTTTTATTTCAAAATTATATTGTGCAGAAATCCAGAATAGTTCGGGTAGGGCGGCCATTACTAGGCGATTTTTGCATGTGCCTTTATTAATGACTGCCATGGCAGTCACATTATCCGTGTGAATGATCACCCTGTGATTGGACCAGATATGGTACCATCGCCGAGCTGCTATAACAAATGACAAGGCCTCTTTGTAATTAATATGTAGACTGAGCGCACGTGGCCAGTCAGTTGACCAATGCGTGCACTGCCAGTCGTTCAGGTAGGCTATACCAGAGCCATGCTGGCACGCATTTACGTGAACCTCTGTTATTGGTTTGTCTACCGCGCAGGCGACCGTGCCGTTGAACGTTAGCAAGAATGTGCGCCACCAATGCATGTCCTGGTGGAAAGATTGCGTAAGTTTGACCCTGTGGGAAGGCCTGCGAATTGCGTGCATAGTACCCAGTATGCGTCGGAGAAAAGTTCGGCCTCCCCGTACGACCTGCGATGCCCATCACAGTGTACCCGCTAAGCTTTGAAGCTGGGTGCGTGTTGCGCGAGTGTGGCTGCTGAAAATGCCTAGCAGCGCTGCTAGGTCTTGCAATTTGCGCTGTGGGAGGGACAACATCATTGATTTGGTATTTATCTCCACCCCTAAGAAGGTCAAAATTTGCGAAGGCCCGTTAACTTTCGACCAGTTAATTTTGAAATTCAATTTGCACAACAAGGCTATTAAGGTACTAAGGGCTTTTTGACACTCCGAATAAGACTTGTCTATGATCAAGAAATCGTCAAGGTACACGACGATACAACGAAAACCGCGTGAAGCCATCACACGCCGCACACTTTGAGTTGGCGAGTTGAAAATGAAAGGGCTTTTTGACGCACCAAAAGGAAGACGAGTGTAAATCAAATACACGGGTCCTGGCTGTTGATGAAATTGCCATCTTAGACCCGTCGCTGAGTAATTACTCGGGTGGATACGAACCGATTGGTAGGCGTTGGAGAGATCTACTTTGGCCATAAACGCATTTGGGCTTAATAATTTAGGTATGGCTCCGTTGATAAGGTCATGAAGGAGTGCTGGGGTGAGGTCAACTGGTTTTGAAGCCACTCTATCTGTGCTGATTATGTCCCGAAGAGTCATTTCGTCTGCCAGTGGCAGGTTCAGTCTAGGTAAGTCGGAGGGTCGTAGCCTACAAATCTGCTGCGCAGAGCGGAAGCCCTCCGACCATAGACAGTCGATGACGGAGTCGGGAAGGTGGTTTCGTTGTCTCCATAGTGTAAGTGTTCCCATGGAGGTGTCTTCACCGGCAGAATATCCGGATCGCGGGTGTGGTGTTTGCCTTAGGTCTCCCGCGAGCCTCGTCTGTGCCTGTGAGGCAAATTGGGATGACACGGGAATCTGAGGGGTCAGATGCGGTGGTTTTGGCGTCGGCGCGAAATTTTCACCAGGGCGCCTAGGTGCAGGAGGGTCTTGTCTCTTGACAGGTTCCTTCGGTCTTGCCTCTGCTTTGAGCACCTCTAAAGAGGGCGCTAAAGCCACAGATGTGGCGTACGGTTCTACCGTAGGCGGTAGGTGGGGCAGAAATCCCGATAATGGGGTGGTGTCGACAGCAGATTTCTCCATTTCCAAGAGTTGTAGGCAAAATTCACAGCGCTACAAAGCTCGTAGTTGCTATTGTTGCTGTCGCTGCTGCTGTAGCGTGCTGGGCTGTCATCTTGGAGAGGAAGATAAGCAGGACCAAAAATTCACGACTCTGTCCGCGGAGGTGCCGTGCCAAAACGGGACCAGTAATTCCCCCCAGATGCGACAAGGAAGAATTTCCGTTTGCCTACCCCACTAGCCCAAGTCGTTTAACCATTCACCCCCAAGAGAATTGCCTAATTGCGGTCCACAGGGACATAATTAAGGTTGCCCAGTTCCTAACGTCGTCGAGTGTGGGAACGGCGTGAGAATTCCAGTGCTATCATGTATTGCAAATTTGGACAGAGGTACGGTTTGCCGGATGATGAAAAAGGAACCTCTGTTGGGGATTTTAAAAAAAGGGTGCAGAGGAGAGGCATGTTATCTTCCCATTTAACTCGATTTCATTATAATGAAATAACATGTATTATCTCCACAATCTAACTGAGGTGCGAAATTCTAACACTTGAAAGGCAGACAACACCGCTAGGTTGCCCTGTCCAAGCGACGGGAAATACGGCAATAATCAAGCACAGAAACAGAGCTATATCCTGGGTAAAAGTTATTAAGAAGCATTGAAAGCGAATTCCAAAGTGAAGAGTTAGATGAAACAGTTCATATATATTACTTAGAACACAGTCGGATATAAAATTGATGTAATCAAACATAGAAAGAAATGCTTCCCCTTGAAATTGTTTTTTATAATTTTTAATTCACATGAATGCATATGATTCAGCAAAATAATATACTCAACAGATATAACGTATAGCATTACCAAAGCAACGTCTACATAACGACATACCCATGAATAGCAATGATTCAAGCAACCTTCTTAAATAGTGTCAGCAGTGGCAGTGACTTTTCTCTCACCTGACACAGACCCTTGATGCTTGTAGCTTTTATACGATTAAAGTATAGATTGAACAAAAACCTACATCAGAGATGAACCCATCTCGAATGAGACACCAGCTGTGCGTTCAGTAAAAAAAAGTTTTGGGATCGTTCTGTAATGGTGTCCAAAAGCCCTCGCGAGCGATGTTTGGGGATGGCTCGCCGTAAGACTTTCACGGGACTTCATCATGGTGGACGTATACAGATGCGAAGACTGCTCTAGACAGTTTGACAGCATGGAGCTGGTTGTGGGACATGACTGCAGTGAGAATTATTGTAAATACTTGAGTAATGTTTTATTCGTACATTCATTTGTGATTTAATATATGTCATTCAGTGATTTAGATGATTTCTACGATATTCGCTTTTTCCTTGTCTTGCGCCAAACAGTGAGTCGCACCAAATAGTGATTGTTTGTTGGTCGTTAGGCTACATATAGCTGTCAAATCAGCAGCAGAATTCACTCGTATCACAAGTAACACTAAGTATCGTTGGAGGAAATGTTCATATGGTTACATTGACAAATGTCAGCAGTAACGTTTCAACATCAACTCAACGTTGTTGTAGTTATTAAGCAGGTATTGCCGGCAGGGTGAAGACTCTGTTATGATGTTGTAGCAACTCAGATGATGATAGTGAAGGCTATGTTGAATTAATACTGTAAGTTGTTTGTTTGAATGACAAACTTGATTTTTTTTATTCCTTTCATAAATATGATCATGTGTGCAGTTCTACTGTCGTATAGCGGTCGGCTTATCAGCTTATGTAAATCCTACCTTAAACCTGATGCTAGTGTTGAACATTAATCAACACACTTATATTTCAAACGATTTCCAATCATATATGAGGAGAATGATCAAAAGAAAGAGTAATATATATTTGTTATTTAATTTTCAAACAGGCTCTAAGTCCTCGGCTGTGGATTGCGTTCAGCATTGTACCATCGGAAAAGTATTGGCAGATTCAGGGAAATATAATTTCTTACTACATGTCACATTTTATGCCTTGCTAGCTGATATTTGTTTAAAAATACATGTACATGGGTAGATATAGATATTATATGTGTATATATGTGTGTGTCAATAGAATTAGACAACTGATACAGTTTATCAGTCAGTATCATATACACTATGTTTATGGTATTTGCCAGTAACACAATGGAATCACTCCGCCACCATGCTACTTGTGGAATCTTACAGGAGCCTGGCCACTCTACAAGTTGAGGCATTTCATAACTGAAAGTCATTATGTTCAATATCACATGGGTCTGAAGACTTATTTGTAACAACTGGGGAAACATAGCGCAAAGCAATTGGAGTGAACATTTTTTGAGTAACATTGCAGACAATTTTTTTACTGCTTAGGCCATTCGGTTAGTAATGTCGTTCCGCTTGGCCTGAGTCTCCCTGCTGTTTGGGTCAGGTAGGTCGATTACTGCCACTGACCCCACTTCATCTTGCTGCGCCAACTTCTCATTTTTTTCTCTTTCAGTTTCATTGTTGATAATGAAATTGTAAAGCACACATGCAGTAATGACGAAAACCAGTTTGTACTCAATGATGTCCAGATATTTAAGCCGACGGAATCTTCCAACAAATGGTATTCAGGGGGGAGAGTGACAGCTTTCAACAGAGCGTGCAGTGGGTTATTTCTAATTACCGGAGCATCATACACTGCTCCGAACCATCCAGCATAGACATCAGTGAACCGTATATATATATATGTAACTACTTGGAGTCCAATGTTCTTGACCAGAATCACCCATACATTATTGATTGCATGTTGTTCTTTGCAGTACCCTATGAGCCCGTGTTGGTCGAAGTAAGCACCGATACAGCTGCTAGTCTGCTATTAAACATCACGTACGGATACGAGTCTGATGTAGCACAGTGTACCCATTTCCAAGCTGTCCATAGCACGGGTGTCGTAGAAAACAACAGTTGACATACCGTGTGACGAAACACATTACGTCATCACGGGACTGCTGTCGGACGCGTCCTATGACATTGATGTGCGGACAACAAGCAACTACAGCGAAGGTCTACGTCATAGTGTGGCGAACACTTCTGACCAGGCGTGGACGTGTGAGTGTCTTTCATAGTTTATCAATAATAACGCCAGTAAGAACGTTTACAGGATACATAATTTATACATCACACCTATCTGTAAGATACGGTGGCCTAATGCAGTGAGAGATATTAAAGTGGACGAGGCTGGCCGGCTGGCGAGGTCTCTCAACGTCCAATGGGAAATTCCAGAGAAAAGAGAGAACGTGTGCCAGTATGAGATGTATGTGCGAGGTGATCCTGGCTGTATCGTGTACGTCAGCGTGGAAATGACTGGTCAGGGATCAGAATGTACAATGGATGTTAGATTTGACCACGACACTCGAGTCTTAATTCGCCCAAACTCTCTGGCTTGTAATATAAAGGACAAACTAGCGAGTTTTAAACTCGAGTGCCGGAGGATTTGACGCGCGTTCTTTGCTGCAGCACCTGGCTGTGTCAATCTAGCCAATGGCTCCTTGGTGTACGTTGGAAGAGATGCGTTTGAGGTTGACTTTGATTTTCCTGATGAACCGAATGGAATCATACTGAACTACACAGCTCAATATACATGCGACGAGTGTGATGATACAGACACTAACACGATAACACCAAAGAGGAGGACACTTCGCTTTGACAATCTCATACCGTATCAGAGGTACCAAGTGGAGGCTTTCGCTTGGACTATCAAAGGAAAAGGCAGTATATGTAATATCTCGTACACATCAGCCACAACTCTTAAAAGTCAGGAGGTAAAATGTCGCTCCCTAAAAAATTGTTCATGTTGCGCCGAGATATTTCCTAAGTATTTTAAAAATTGCCCTCAAATAGCTTTGCCAAAATGTGTTGCTGTTAGAAGCATATATCTTATGCCATGGTGAACTTGAGTTTAGCGTTGCATAAAACTTTCTGGGACTATTGGTGGATTCTAATATACAGCTCCGTTTGCCCCCACCAACACACAGATTCCTCCAAGCTCGCATGAGGCAGTCTGGGTAGAATGGGATTTGGAACGGAATCTCGAGACCAGCAACGAGACTTACTACAACGTCACCGTTACGGAAGTTTTCAACAGCAGTTTAATCTATGTGGAAACAGTGACAGGTATGGAGAGTCATATAACTGATTATTTATTCATCTTTTCTTTGATCCTTTTGTGAATTGGGATTAAGCACCTCATTGCTATTCTCAGGGTTCAACAATCGAAACACAACAGTTCAGGGCTTGCGGCCTTTCCGAAATCACACGGTTGAGGTTACTGCGTACATCTACAACGAGACAAAACAGTTATTTGCGACTGACGGATTAGACAGGGCATGGACCACTACTCGTCCTTGGTGTAAGTGTTGCTAGACGTTTGCACTTAATCACAAATACATCCTTACTTGACCTTATCGTGACGCTATAACTTGTTTGGATCCCTAGTATATTTTTCGGGGTGTTTTTGTTTGTACAAAGTGAGCGATTACAACCCGTTGTTTCCGTGATTGTTGTGACAGATTCTGGACCAGTGGCTCGCTTCGAAACAAGAAGTTTGTCCGACGATAACATTTGCCATTATTTAGTAGCCAATTGGGATCAACCTGTTGATGATAACATCAATGGAAACATTATCCACTATACAATTACCTACGTGGATCAGGTAGGTTCTGGGTACGCTATGATAGCATATCGTCCTGATCATCGCTCGGGCATATGAATCATATTTTCTGATACTTTTCAGAATAATTATACGAAAACCAAACAAGTGCCGTCACTGACGTCACTGACGACTCGTCTCGATGTCAATGCAAACAACTACAGCTATGATATTTTTGTGAGAAATATTTTTTCATATATGTTGGCTGGGATTTAACATCTTTGTCATGGTGATTGGTGAGCAACTGAGAAGATTGAATATTCCTGTCGACGCGTATATAACGATAAACGACCAGACCTGGTATCACACGTGGCTTTGTGATGCAGATATTGGCTGAGACTCAAGATGTGGACCCTGTGACGGACGTCAGCCTCCTCTGGAATCTGTGGTAAATGTCAGCGGATGATCGCTGATGGTGTAGGTTCTGTGTCATACGATATATTGTTTATGATCAGAATCACGCCTATCATTGGAAGCTGCGATCAATGAATACACCAGTAACTTCATTGATCGACCTGAACACCCGTATTTGAATTTCGAAATTCTAGTGACTCCCACCCATCCCCCCACCCCACCCTTGCATATGTGTTGGTTCGCATGGTACCATCACGTGTCAAAATCAAGTCTTTCTGGACTTCCGTGACATCGATCACAAATGATTCGTTTGATGCGACCTTCTAATCAGCGACTATACATTGTTATACATACACCTCACACTTCTCCACATTTCAGTTGCATTGTATTTGATTTACAAAGAATGTGTGAATCACGATCTTACGCAGTATTTGTTGGTGTGTAGCCCCAACGGCACCGCCAGATGGCGGGGCAGATACGGTCGGATCAACCGGAAGTAGATGCTCATCGTGCAACAAGAAGAAGCAGTTCTCAGTTACAGTCAATTCATCTTTTATCGACAACCAAAACAACGGCGAATTAACTCTACAAATTATCGCTGCGGCAACCATTATAATGGTCAGGATGTTAGTAAAGAAAGCCCGTTCTCAGAGACGCAGGGAGTTTGTCTCTCGTTTTTTTTATTCTTGATCGTTTTCAGCCTTCTTGTGACCGATTGAACACGATGGTTAATCGTTGTTGTGTTGAGGGCTGCTCGTGTACCAATCTGGACGGCGTGAGCTTGTTCAAGTTTCCTGGTACGGACGATTTGAAAAAACAATGACCTGTCCAGGTACTAAGAACTCAAGACAAATGGCCGGGGCCGGGCAAGTACTCATTTGTGTGCCCGGTTCATTTCCCCGAGGAATGTTTTGAGCAGGCACTGAAACTAATGAAGAGATTTGGTTGGATAATACGATGGTCTGCAAATGATCTGTGCCATCCTATGTCTCTTCGTCGCTCTCCTGATGTGATGAAATAGCGAAATTACCAGCAGCCCTCTTACGCTAATCGTAGCGCAGATCGCACCTCGCAACAAAAACAATGCCGAAGCTGACGTCACGCAGAGGCGATTAATTATTCATGAGCTTGTGGTATCGATACGCCGGATTCATATTTAAGGCCGAATTTCGATCCGAAAGCGCGCATTTTGACGACTTCTGGGATATATTTCCGTAATCTGGCGAAAAAAATGACATGATTTTTCGTGCAATAGGCCCTTTATATAGTAATTGGCCACCTTCTCTCTCGCCTTCCTCGCGTTCCCTTTTCCTGTCTCTCCTCCCGCCTTCCGACTTCCATAGTTGTTTACATCAGCGTGCTGCCTCTTGTGTTCACCCTCCGTGGAGTCTGAACTCGCTACACTCGGCTGTTTCTTCTTCATCCCTCCCACCCACATTCTTTTTTAAACCTTTTCTCTCATGCTACACGGATTTTTTTATAGTTTTTACTAGCTTGCTGTTTTTATTTGCCTCCTTCCTACTCTAGACATTCAGGCCTTCCAGGCCAACTCTCATTTATCCTCCTCGCATTCTAGTGTTGGTGTGCCGTTAAACCCTATACAACTTAAGGCGATTTTTGATTCAAAAGTGGTTAAAAAAGAAATGTTAGGGGCCCTGAATGAAGTTTCAATGGAAGGCAATAGTTGATCTTAAAATGTCTCATCATCGAGCGGCATACCGCATTGTAAACTATAGATCTTGCAACCAAATTTATATTGACTGGTAGGCCGCTATCTTCTATGTATACATTAGGCTCACATGTGGATTGTTCAATCAGATATCGCGATCTCTTTGCCCTGGACGGAGGGCTGATGATCCATCCCGGTGCACTACCCGGTACAGGAAAGTTTTTTTTTCATCTGCTAAATAGCTTTTGAACTCGAATAAAGTAACCTTGTGGGTGGCAAATGTTGGGGCGGATGGTTTGTGTAGGTAGAATGCATATTCTAAATGAATATGAGGCTGATGGCAAAATCGTTGGGTTTACATATGCATGGAAGATAGCGGCCTGTTGGCCAATGCAAATCCCAGTGGCGCCAGCATTAAAAAAGAGCATCAGTTGAGTCGGGGTCATGACCTGTTGGTCCCTCGGCAATAATGGCATCATTAACACAGTGATTACTGACTCCTTCCATAACTCCTGGTGTAATATGACATATTTTCAATCTTAGGATTTGCCTGATATGTGATATGTGTATCCCCTTATCACCCACGTGACCATGCGTGATGGCCTACACGCGATTGCCTAGAGCCACTTCACACCCATGATCGCTGAGTATATTGAGCTACCCGATCTCCTTACGCTTCATCATCTCTGCAAGCTAGGATTTGTGATGTTAGCGTGACACATTATGTAGCGTAGGTCAAACAAATCTGTCTTGGAGAGTGGTGAGCTACCGTGAAAAAAATTACACAAGGGTAGTGTTTGGGTCGCTCAGGGGCCGAGAGGCCTACGAGACCGGTTTATCTCCGATGGAGTGTTTAAAATTAAGCACATAAAAGCAACCAGTATTAAGGACCTTTGTCGGGTGAGAGTCATTACCACTGAAAAAAAATATACGAGGTTAACCCTACGATTAGTCGTATTTCATTGTGTGGGTAGTAGTGTACGCTATATCTGTTGGGTACATTCCAATGTTCAGGAAAACTAAAGATTACCCTAATTATAATACATTACAATCGTTAGGTGGTCTATGGTAGAACTATCAAAAGCAGTGCACCTATCAAAGCGTACGCGATGTTTACTATCCTCGATTTGTATGCCCGCGACGATGATGGTGATAACACATTGTCATCAATAGTCAAGAGCGAGGGAACTGGCATGGTGTAGACATTGACATTTGTTGGCCTATCAGGGCCATGCGAAGGTCACGGGTAAGCGGCCAAGTTGTGATTTTTATGTCATTTAGGTGTTGAAAGGTCGTTACATTGCTTGTACCCGAGACAACGTATGGGTTCCACTGTACTTATGCCCTCCATCATCAACAACTGCATTACAAACATAGTTGCATCGATTTGTAACCACCATTAAATATATTTATGCCTCTGACAGCTATTGTTTAGTCACAGCATGGATCAATAGGAGCCACAGCGACTTCACTTTCCTCGCGTCTGAATGATTATGCTAAGTACTATATTTCTCTTCTTTCCCAAATTTGGCTGGCTGTAAATATGCTGCGTATATTTTCCCCATGGAGGTTTACCCCTTTCACATTTTTGGCTGTCATTCCACTTAACTGACAGTGTTGACGAATGGTGATATTTCTCCATATTTTCAAACAAGAAGAAGGTAAATACATTCGTTCTTTGCATAATAATAAGGAACATTAATGAAGAACAACGCCATTGCAATGGGGGTAAGGAAGGTATGGAAAAGTTAAATGCAATAAAAATCAGTCGAATATGGTTTATCAAACATGTGAAAACTTCGTAGTTTTTCTATTTCTCCTGTCTTTTTGTACAAACACCTTTCGGTTTGCTTCTTTCAAAGTGTGGTGAAATCGTACATTGACCATTACAGATACTAAAACAACATGACATTTGCAAATTTGACAATTTAACTTATCTAGAATAGCATTTATACAAAATAATTGACCTGTGTAGCTTTCACATGGTTAGAATAAATAATATTGTCTATAAGCGATCTGTAGTCTTATTTAAGCTCACAGATAGTCTCTACCAACAACATGCTGGGAACAATAAGGCCCTCCTGTGCATCTGCATAATTTTTACACCCAATGAATTGATAGGTAGGGTCACTCAAATCAGGTACATCTCTGATATTTGGCCTACATATGTTCCACAGCTGTATTTGTGCCTACACTTTCTAGATTTGTTATGTTTATGCTCAGTTTTAGTATAGAGTAACTTTATTGTTATGTCCTAGTCATTAGACGTACGTGTTACTATATATGTTGAATATCTGTCCTTAGGCACTGCATTATTTGGTCCTTTCATAACTAATTGCTTGGATGAAATTATCTGTACCTTCCAAAGATATGGTGGTGGAATAATATCAACTATTTTGATAGCTTTCATTGTGTTAGTGGTTTTCACTTTGTATAAGTGTAAATATATGTTCACCTATTTTTGATATACATCGTTATATAGTGCAAAATATTTTTGGATAATAAATAGTTCTTACTATTCATATGAACTTCCTTGAAACATTAAAATTCATAATACCCGTTAATTTTTACTCTGTTACTCAAATAAATATTTTATGTAACCTGGAATTGAAACCAAGTTTATGGAGTAACTTAATTCATGTGAATACAATGAAACCATGCTTGCCAATCACATTATGCACGCCTCCAATTGGAGTGAACATATTGTGTATCACTTTGCCTACAGTTAGTCTATTCGGTTAGCAATGTCGTTCTGCTTGGCCTGAGCCTCCCTGCTGTTTGGGTCAGGTACGTCGATTAATGCCACTGATCCCACTTCATCTTGCTGCACCAACTCATCAATGTCTTCACTTGCATTTTAATTGTTGATTGAAATTGCAAAGCATACATGCAGCACTGGCGAAAACCAGTAAGTAGTCATTGCTGCGTTTGTCCAGATATTAAAGCAACCCAGCTGTCCTTTCGACAGCAACCCTAGTTGAGGAATGGTTTCTGAACATCATCCAAGTGCCCATTGTCTCTGAATGGCACCATCAAATAACCTCTCAGAGGGTAGGCCGAGTCTTCCACTAATGGTACTCAGGGGGATAGTGACAACTTCCAACAGAGCTTGCATTGGGTTATTTCTAAATAAAATTACCCGAGCATCATGCATTACACCAGGCTATTCAGCATAGGCGTCAGTGAGCCGGAGTTGGCTGTCAAAGTTGAAGCTGAATGTATGAATCCCGGTGTTCAGATGGTCCCGGTGTGGTTACATTTGTGCGATCAATCGCCTCACCAATTGCAGAAAAACCACAGCGTTTACCAAATTTATCTGCAACTGCACCAAGGTCCTGTATCTTTGACCACTGAATTAAAGTATCTTGCAAAAAGGCCAGGCCACTAGAACCTTCACGTGTAGCGTCCATTTGCTGACGCCAAACCGATCTGCCCTCCCCATTACGATTCCTGGTTGCTGAACAGCCACAACGTAGATAAGGCTTTTGACCTCATGCCCAAGCCCTTTTCTTGTAGAACAGGAGCCAACAAGGTACCAGTTCCTGCATTTGTAGTTAAAATTGTTTACATGGTGGACAAATTTGATATGTACCAAGTTTACTTGAGAAAGATGAAAGGAATATGTTCATGATGCATTATTTTGTATAATAGCAAAATTTTGGGAATTATGAAATTAGATACAATATTACGGCAGATATTGCTTTATTGATAAATCATCGTGATATGTCCCGAGACCCTTGAACCAGAGATAGTTGTGCCAGTCGGGGTGTGGGGCTCAAGGGAATGGGGACCTAGACTAGCTGCTGGCATCGATACTGATGTTTTCAAGCCACACAGCACCTTGCCTCGTCTAGTGCAGCTCAGGTATCTGCCGCCCCTCTGGACTATATACTGGAAACGGCGTGTTGGCAGTCTGAATGAATTTGCCAAGTACTGCAATAAACCGATCAAACTCACGTAGGAATAGAGTGATAATGCCCTTGCAAGGACACAATAGTGAAAATACTTGGTAGTTTTGTTCTTAAATTGATTCTATGCCATTTTGGCATTTTTACGTTGCCTTGTACTTCGCATACACTAGACATGTGGTTTGTAGAAGTAATAGTTATAAGATTTGTTCTTCATGATGTTGGAATACAGTCTTTGTATATATGACTTTTTCCAACTATGGATTGCCCGTGTGACTTTGAAATCTCTCGGGATCTCGGTATGCAGATGAAGAGATAGAATGGAATATAAAACGAGGCTTACCTGTAAGGTGACGTTTGATGACACACGGTCACTCTTAAAAGAATTAACTTCTGATGCGCATGAGATTTCTCTATCGTACAAAAAATAATATGATGGTTTAATTCAATTGTAAGCTTTTTCTTGATGTATGTTATTGTAAAAACGCGAGTTTCCCAAGTCGCCCCTAGTCATAAAGACGTGAGGTCAGTCCAAAAGTGTTTTGATCGCTTATAGATGATGATGACGTCTTTAGCTCCATGAAATTTTATGGTTGTCGATGAAGTCATAACAATCCAATCTTTAAAAAATCGACAAAATCTTGTTTTCTTCAACAAAACTTTTTCTAAAATATGTTATTGTAGATTATACGGCGTTAAACAAGCTACAGCCAAAATCTGTACTTTTTTAAAGGTTTTAAAAATTATCATAAGGTAATGTGACGTGATCAATTCAGTGGGAAACGCAGCGTTAAGAGACGTTCGTCTATTCCATATCGAATTGAAGGTATGTCGTTCTACAGGCTAGGTGTATTGGAACGTCTTACCACGTGGATTCTGTCTTTTGTTTCATGCTACCCTCTGCAGAGAAAGATATAACTACCATCACCCTCCTTCAGTATTCCCTCATTTAGCAAGTCGTGTTGCGCCCAGTGTTGCAATATCAATCTTGTAGCGGACCAACTTTCATGAGATGACGGCTGTTTCTCTAAAAAGGACTAGAGCTGTTGTCTCTGTGTTTAAGAGCTCGTGTGTTCCAGGCTCCTGCAGTGAGACCTCGGATGAAGTGAGCCATTGTTGCTTTAGCGTAGGATGTTCCAGACTCCTACAGCGAGTCTGCGTTGCTTAAGAGTTTGGATGTTCCAGGCTCCTGCCGTGAGCCAGTGTTTCGTTAGAGTTCAGATGTTCCCTGCTCCTGAAGTGAGCCAGTGTTTCTTTGGTGTTCGGATGTTTCAGGCTCCTACAGGAAGCCAGTGTTGGTTAAGATTTTAGATGCTCCAGCCTCTCGAGTGAGCTAGTGCTTTAGAATTCAGATGTTCTAGACTACTACAGTGAGCCAGTGTAGCTTTAGAGTTTAGATGTTTCAGGATCCTGCAGTGAACCAGTGTTGCTTTTGATTCTTTTTTGTAATTCGACTGATAGATGATCAGCTACCCGCGATTAGCTATAAGGATGTGGGCATTGTTTAGGAAATCTTTTTAACCCTCTGCCCCCCAGAATGGGTTGCGCTGTTCTAAATAGGCTGTCTAGTTGCCCTGTGGCTGCCAAATGTCTCAACAGAACGCAGTCTTATGGTACAACTTTCTTGACCGTTGGATACCATTGTTGATCTCTTCTGCTCTATCCACCTGAAATCTTTAGATGCCGAGGTATAAACACCCAGTGTCATTCATCGTGAAACCCATCGCCTACCATCACCTGGTTTAAGGATGCCTGCCTGTCTGGGTTTAGCTGCGGTTGCACGCCTACCACTACACGTAGCCATCGGTGAGAGATGAGTGTTGGTTGAGGACCAATCGATGCCAGGCTGTCGTGAATTGGACATGGCAGCTGCCATTTCAGAGGGACAACCTAACTATAAACAGCCGCTTCACACTCCATAATGTTTCTTAGAACTCGCCGGACCACTTCATCACTTGCCTAGATTATTTGTATCAAGAGGCCTGAGGCCTAATCAATCGCCAGGATGTTTGTATCAGCCACGGGATGGCATCAACAGTATGACCACACTACCAATCGGCTAGAGTATCGTACCATTAGTTAGACTACACTATCAATC
>CM067345.1:1762126-1769626 GCA_034190875.2 Urechis unicinctus
CGTTTTTCCGTCGTTACACTCTGTTTATCTACTCTGAAGGGTCGTAAATTGCAGTGATTGATATGGAGGAATGCTAGGTCGCTGAGCGATGGTAGACAGAACCCCGCCTGTATACGTCTTATAATGCAATCAAGTTCTATTGGAAAATACTCCTCAGTGTTACTCAAGTAACTTACACTTTATTTCGCAACTGCATGACTCGCTCTATGTTTCGAGTGGATGCCAGGAGACAGATAGTCAAGTGTCAGCATAACATTAGGTATCCTGCTCACGTCATTTTTATTGGCTCGTTAAAAAGAAGCGTATAAACATGCAAGCCTTATTTACGATACTAGTTTAGCTTTTATTCAAGTTTTCGTACGACTAGGGTGATCACGTGGATATCTCAGAGCACAGGCACTCGAGTGGATGTCTCACAGAGAACGTTCATATTCCACACAGACATTATTCATATAAGGATTATGTTCATGGCAGACCACAACATGTCGGCATTCATTGTTTCTTGTGGACAATGATGATTATGATGCTCCATATCCCTACTGACATAATTGATGATGGCAATGATCGTTTGTGTGATCAGGTGGCTGGATCCAGTACAACGGGGACAAGTGAGTAACAAAAATAGAGGCTTTCAGATATATTTCCTCTGTAATATGCTCATAGTCATAAGGAGCGATGGAAAATCAATGATAATATATATCATTAACTGTAAGACAACGAGACGTTTTGCAGTCTCAATTTTAAAACATCTAGCGCAGTTTCCGGAGCAGTAACTGTTTTCAGCGGGAGGTTTAGGGAACGCCTGCGTATGACTAACGCACCGGTTGATTTCATCTTAGATTAGGCGGACAATTGCTATTGCAGTAAGTGATCATGGTCAGCAATGCGGGTCCACTCTCTCGGAGAGTTTTAATCCAAAAAACAAATGCAATAATCTGAAATTTGTATACAAAGATCTCAATGTCAAACCTACAGAATCCCATACAATAGTCTGTTTATTGAAATAATACGTTTATATTTATGTGTAAGAGTGCATTTTTATGGGACCGCTGTGGAATATGACATCTCCATGGGTATCTGTCAAAGTGTAGTCTGGTACATTTTTTAACTTCACATCATGTTTCCGCCTTCAACAAACCATGGGGTTCCATGAAGCGTGTCACGCATGTTGAATTCCGTAATGGCTTACAATGTCATATAGATACATGCATTCAAAAAAACATACAGCATTCAAACATATATACATATAACATGCATGCATCCATGAATGAACACAAATATGAACACATGCAAATATACATATATATATATACATACATATAGACACACATACAACATACATACATACATACATACACATACATACATACATACATACATACATACATACATACATACATACATACATACATACCGCATACATACATACATACATACATACATACATACATACATACATACATACATACATACATATATACATACATACATACATACATACATACATACATACATACATACATACATACATACATACATACATACATACATACATACATACATACATACATACATACATACATACATACATACATACATATACATACAGACATACATATACATACATACATACATACATACATACATACATACATACATACATACATACATACATACATACATACATACATACATACATACATACATACATACATACACATACATACATACATACATACATACATACATACATACATACATACATACATACATACATACATACATACATACATACATACAGACATACATACATACATACATACATACACACACATACATACACACACACACATACATACACACTACATTTACATACATACACATACATACATACATACATACATACATACATAGATACATTTCAGAGTGTTATAGTGTGGCCTTCCCGGATTCCTACTAGTTTTTCCTTATTTCAACACTGTCAGATGATGTTTCAGTTGTCACTTCTGATAACGATCTGCGAACATCGGAATTGATAACAACGGAGGACCCCATGACTGCCATTTCCGGTAAGTAAGAATGGGAAGTTGCTGCTGTTAATGCTTTTTAGATCCTTCATCTTCTTAAAAAGTGAGTTTGATTGGAGTGAGATGAATGTGTGTGTAGCAGCAAACGATGCAAACGTATATGTCAATGGTGTTTCCGCTTTCAACAATCATGTCAAACGTGTTAAATTCCGCAATGGCTTACAACATCATATAGATGTACCCATATACATATGTATACATACAAACAAAGATCATACATTCATGGATCTATATAGTGCTACCTTCCCGAATGCCTACATGCTTTCCTTATTTTCCTCTGTCAGATGATGATTCTGTTGTCACTTCTGAGAACGGTCTGGGAACATCGGAAGAGATAACCACGGAAATCCCTGTAACTGTCTGTCCACGTAAGTAAAAAACGGGAAGTTGCTGCTGTGAATCGCTTTTTAAATCCGACATCTTTTTTAAAAGTGAGTTGGATAGGAGTGGGATGAATGTGTATGCAGCACCAAACGATATCAATGAGACTGAGCTGCACTTTCTACCGCTGAATTCAACAACATTAAATCTGACATGGATTGACTCGGTCAACGACGCCGACGTTGTAACGGGGTACAACATCACATGGAACATATCCACCGACAGCGTGAATTACTCGTCCAACGCCTCGTCTTATACATACCTGATTAGTGGTTTAGAGTCAGGCACTGTATACCAAGTCAAGCTCCAGACAATTGGACCTGGCGGCAGCACTGACGGCGTTACGAGGGTTAACAGCACATGTAAGTACGACGTGGCCATGCAAAGTCACGTAGGCTGAAATGAAGCACATGTAAGTACGACGTGGCCATGCAAAACCACGTAGGCTGTGGCCATGTAAACGAGTGGCCATACAAAACCACGTAGGCTGAAATGAAGCACAGTACATGTACAAAACCACGTACTGAAATGAAGCACATTTAAGTACGACGTGGCCATGCAAAACCACGTAGGCTGAAATGAAGCACATGTAAGTACGACGTGGCCATACAAAACCACGTAGGCTGAAATGAAGCACATGTAAGTACGTGGCCATGCAAAACCACGTAGGTGAAGCCATACATACAAAACCACGTAGGCTGAAATGAAGCACATTTAAGTACGACGTTGCCATACAAAACCACGTAAGCTGAAATGAAGCGCATGTCAGTGTCATCGCACAACCATATAGGCTGAAGTGAAGCCAATGTGAGTACGATTTGTCATCGTAAAATTAGTCTGGACAATTATACAATAACTGTGGTGGATAAGGATGGCGGCGAAAACATAACACACACTTCAAATAATGATACATTCTACAATATGAATGAACTATTTTGATAGCTTTCATTGTGTTAGTGGTTTTCACTTTGTATAAGTGTAAATATATGTTCACCTATTTTTGATATACATCGTTATATAGTGCAAAATATTTTTGGATAATAAATAGTTCTTACTATTCATATGAACTTCCTTGAAACATTAAAATTCATAATACCCGTTAATTTTTACTCTGTTACTCAAATAAATATTTTATGTAACCTGGAATTGAAACCAAGTTTATGGAGTAACTTAATTCATGTGAATACAATGAAACCATGCTTGCCAATCACATTATGCACGCCTCCAATTGGAGTGAACATATTGTGTATCACTTTGCCTACAGTTAGTCTATTCGGTTAGCAATGTCGTTCTGCTTGGCCTGAGCCTCCCTGCTGTTTGGGTCAGGTACGTCGATTAATGCCACTGATCCCACTTCATCTTGCTGCACCAACTCATCAATGTCTTCACTTGCATTTTAATTGTTGATTGAAATTGCAAAGCATACATGCAGCACTGGCGAAAACCAGTAAGTAGTCATTGCTGCGTTTGTCCAGATATTAAAGCAACCCAGCTGTCCTTTCGACAGCAACCCTAGTTGAGGAATGGTTTCTGAACATCATCCAAGTGCCCATTGTCTCTGAATGGCACCATCAAATAACCTCTCAGAGGGTAGGCCGAGTCTTCCAACTAATGGTACTCAGGGGGATAGTGACAACTTCCAACAGAGCTTGCATTGGGTTATTTCTAAATAAAATTACCCGAGCATCATGCATTACACCAGGCTATTCAGCATAGGCGTCAGTGAGCCGGAGTTGGCTGTCAAAGTTGAAGCTGAATGTATGAATCCCGGTGTTCAGATGGTCCCGGTGTGGTTACATTTGTGCGATCGATCGCCTCACCAATTGCAGAAAAACCACAGCGTTTACCAAATTTATCTGCAACTGCACCAAGGTCCTGTATCTTTGACCACTGAATTAAAGTATCTTGCAAAAAGGCCAGGCCACTACAACCTTCACGTGTAGCGTCCATTTGCTGACGCCAAACCGATCTGCCCTCCCCATTACGATTCCTGGTTGCTGAACAGCCACAACGTAGATAAGGCTTTTGACCTCATGCCCAAGCCCTTTTCTTGTAGAACAGGAGCCAACAAGGTACACAGTTCCTGCATTTGTAGTTAAAATTGTTTACATGGTGGACAAATTTGATATGTACCAAGTTTACTTGAGAAAGATGAAAGGAATATGTTCATGATGCATTATTTTGTATAATAGCAAAATTTTGGGAATTATGAAATTAGATACAATATTACGGCAGATATTGCTTTATTGATAAATCATCGTGATATGTCCCGAGACCCTTGAACCAGAGATAGTTGTGCCAGTCGGGGTGTGGGGCTCAAGGGAATGGGGACCTAGACTAGCTGCTGGCATCGATACTGATGTTTTCAAGCCACACAGCACCTTGCCTCGTCTAGTGCAGCTCAGGTATCTGCCGCCCCTCTGGACTATATACTGGAAACGGCGTGTTGGCAGTCTGAATGAATTTGCCAAGTACTGCAATAAACCGATCAAACTCACGTAGGAATAGAGTGATAATGCCCTTGCAAGGACACAATAGTGAAAATACTTGGTAGTTTTGTTCTTAAATTGATTCTATGCCATTTTGGCATTTTTACGTTGCCTTGTACTTCGCATACACTAGACATGTGGTTTGTAGAAGTAATAGTTATAAGATTTGTTCTTCATGATGTTGGAATACAGTCTTTGTATATATGACTTTTTCCAACTATGGATTGCCCGTGTGACTTTGAAATCTCTCGGGATCTCGGTATGCAGATGAAGAGATAGAATGGAATATAAAACGAGGCTTACCTGTAAGGTGACGTTTGATGACACACGGTCACTCTTAAAAGAATTAACTTCTGATGCGCATGAGATTTCTCTATCGTACAAAAATAATATGATGGTTTAATTCAATTGTAAGCTTTTTCTTGATGTATGTTATTGTAAAAAACGCGAGTTTCCCAAGTCGCCCCTAGTCATAAAGACGTGAGGTCAGTCCAAAAGTGTTTTGATCGCTTATAGATGATGATGACGTCTTTAGCTCCATGAAATTTTATGGTTGTCGATGAAGTCATAACAATCCAATCTTTAAAAAATCGACAAAATCTTGTTTTCTTCAACAAAAACTTTTTCTAAAATATGTTATTGTAGATTATACGGCGTTAAACAAGCTACAGCCAAAATCTGTACTTTTTTTAAAGGTTTTAAAAATTATCATAAGGTAATGTGACGTGATCAATTCAGTGGGAAACGCAGCGTTAAGAGACGTTCGTCTATTCCATATCGAATTGAAGGTATGTCGTTCTACAGGCTAGGTGTATTGGAACGTCTTACCACGTGGATTCTGTCTTTTGTTTCATGCTACCCTCTGCAGAGAAAGATATAACTACCATCACCCTCATTCAGTATTCCCTCATTAGGCAAGTCGTGTTGCGCCCAGTGTTGCAATATCAATCTTGTAGCGGACCAACTTTCATGAGATGACGGCTGTTTCTCTAAAAAGGACTAGAGCTGTTGTCTCTGTGTTTAAGAGCTCGTGTGTTCCAGGCTCCTGCAGTGAGACCTCGGATGAAGTGAGCCATTGTTGCTTTAGCGTAGGATGTTCCAGACCCCTACAGCGAGTCTGCGTTGCTTAAGAGTTTGGATGTTCCAGGCTCCTGCCGTGAGCCAGTGTTTCGTTAGAGTTCAGATGTTCCCTGCTCCTGAAGTGAGCCAGTGTTCCTTTGGTGTTCGGATGTTTCAGGCTCCTACAGGAAGCCAGTGTTGGTTAAGATTTTAGATGCTTCAGCCTCTCGAGTGAGCTAGTGCTTTAGAATTCAGATGTTCTAGACTACTACAGTGAGCCAGTGTAGCTTTATAGTTTAGATGTTTCAGGATCCTGCAGTGAACCAGTGT
Organism: Urechis unicinctus; assembly: GCA_034190875.2. Taxonomy (NCBI): domain Eukaryota; kingdom Metazoa; phylum Annelida; class Polychaeta; order Xenopneusta; family Urechidae; genus Urechis; species Urechis unicinctus. The sequence continues at coordinate 1,768,473 of CM067345.1, forward strand.
TGCTTTTGATTCTTTTTTGTAATTCGACTGATAGATGATCAGCTACCCGCGATTAGCTATAAGGATGTGGGCATTGTTAAGGAAATCTTTTTAACCCTCTGCCCCCCAGAATGGGTTGCGCTGTTCTAAATAGGTTGTCTAGTTGCCCTGTGGCTGCCAAATGTCTCAACAGAACGCAGTCTTATGGTACAACTTTCTTGACCGTTGGATACCATTGTTGATCTCTTCTGCTCTATCCACCTGAAATCTTTAGATGCCGAGGTATAAACACCCAGTGTCATTCATCGTGAAACCCATCGCCTACCATCACCTGGTTTAAGGATGCCTGCCTGTCTGGGTTTAGCTGCGGTTGCACGCCTACCACTACACGTAGCCATCGGTGAGAGATGGGTGTTGGTTGAGGACCAATCGATGCCAGGCTGTCGTGAATTGGACATGGCAGCTGCCATTTCAGAGGGACAACCTAACTATAAACAGCCGCTTCACACTCCATAATGTTTCTTAGAACTCGCCGGACCACTTCATCACTTGCCTAGATTATTTGTATCAAGAGGCCTGAGGCCTAATCAATCGCCAGGATGTTTGTATCAGCCACGGGATGGCATCAACAGTATGACCACACTACCAATCGGCTAGAGTATCGTACCATTAGTTAGACTACACTATCAATCGGCTAGGGTATCGTACAATTAGTTCAATCACTCTATCAATCGGCTAGGGTATCGTACAATTAGTTCAACCACTCTATCAATCAGCTAGGGTATGGTACAATTAGTTCAACCACTCTATCAATCGGCTAGGGTATCGTACAATTAGTTCAACCACTCTATCAATCGGCTAGGGTATCGTACAATTAGTTCAACCACTCTATCAATCGGCTAGGATATTGTACAATTAGTTCAACCACTCTATCAATCGGCTAGGGTATCGTACAATTAGTTCAACCACTATATCAATCGGCTAGGGTATGGTACAATTAGTTCAATCACTCTATCAATCGGCTAGGGTATCGTACAATTGGTTCAATCACTCTATCAATCGGCTAGGGTATCGTACAATTAGTTCAACCACTATATCAAACAGCTAGAGTATCGTACCATTCGTCCGACCACACAATCAATCATCTATAAAAACCTACCATTATTCCGACTACT
>CM067345.1:1777126-1781257 GCA_034190875.2 Urechis unicinctus
CCAGTCATGATGACACTACACCACTGTTTTATCCCAATCATGATGACACTACACCACTGTTTTATCCCAATCATGATGGCACTACACCACTGTTTCATCCCAATTATGATGGCACTACACCACTGTTTCATCCCAATCATGATGTCACTACACCAGTTTTTTCCCAATCACGATGGCACTACACCACTGTTTTATCCCAATCATGATGGCACTACACCACTGTTTTGGAAGGTCTCGATGATGCGAAGAGCCGAGAAGTTTTTGTTTGCCTTGTCCACAATTTAATGTCAAATTCACGTTGTAAATTTTGCGGATATTGTGATATCAAGAACACGTAGGTACAGCCTTTGGGGGTCATTGTAAGAGCGGGGTTGTGATATAGTTATCAGCCATGGAAATCGTGGTTCAATGTCCTAAGTGAGCATGAAAGAATGATGGGTTCATTGTTTTCCTTGTAATTACTTAAATATTTCCTCCCAATGTTTGATCTATGTTCTGCTATCCTTTCCAGAGCCACCAATGCCATCTGCTGTGGGGTGTTCTAGTATTTACAAGCGCGATATTAAACTGAATGTGTCCAAACCGATCGATGACGTGTATGAGATTGAAGGAGTGACCGTAGTTTACAAGTCTCTTATAAACGACGATCTGGGCAACACGAGCGTGAACACGACGATGGGTAGCGAGGAAATAGTACTGGACGATCTCACACCCGGACATACCTATCTATTGGATGTCTTCACGACTATTGACGAGTTGAAGAGTGTGTCTATACAACATAATTGTACTTCTGGTGAGTGGATCTAGAGGAGCTTTTTAGGTATGATAAATGGTATGTTGGGAAGATATGTCTGATAGTAACATGACGTGGTGTGTCTGAAATGGTGCAGCTCTGGATGAAGCTAAACAAGTCCTGGTTACTGAAGAGACTGAGACATCACTAGAAGTGACATGGAGCAACCCGGATGGACATTACGACACACTGGTCCTCATCTGCGCGGGAATGACCGGCCGTGCTGTCACCCGGACCGAAGGTGCAATTAGGCGATATTCGTGCATCTTCAATTAACAATTTACTCCTTACGTTATTTTGCCGGACACATGATGTTCAGTCTGCCTTTGTTCCAGAGTTTAGATTGAAGGACGCCAACACTACGTCAGCCGGGTGTGATAATCTAACAGCAGGTGCTGTATACCAGGTCAATGTTAACACGTCCCTAGACGATGCCGAGATGGCTCCCCCCGTCCAGTCTAACACCCAGATCAATGTTACAGGTAATGTGACACACACACACACACACACACACACACACACACACACACACACACACACACACACACACACACACACACACATACACATATATATATATATATATATATATATATATATATATATATATATATATATATATATATATATATATATATTTAGAGTCTTGACCAGATTCTAAGTAGATGTTGTTCTTTGCAGTACCCTATGAGCCCGTGTTGGTCGAAGTAAGCACCGATACAGCTGCTAGTCTGCTATTAAACATCACGTACGGATACGAGTCTGATGTAGCACAGTGTACCCATTTCCAAGTTGTCCATAGCACGGGTGTCGTAGAAACAACACTTGACATACCGTGTGATGAAATACATTACGTCATCACGGGACTGCTGTCGGACGCGTCCTATGACATTGATGTGCGGACAACAAGCAACTACAGCGAAGGTCTACGTCATAGTGTGGCGAACACTTCTGACCAGGCGTGGACGTGTGAGTGTCTATCACAGTTTATCGATAATGACGCCAGTAAGAACTTTTACAAGATATTTAAATCATACATCACACCTATCTGTGTGATACGGCGGCCTAATGCAGTACCCGAGGCGGTGAGACATATTAAAGTGGACGAGGCTGGCCGGCTGGCGAGGTCTCTCGACGTCCAATGGGAAACTCCAGAGAGACGAGAGAACGTGTGCCAGTATGAGATGTATGTGCGAGATGATGTCGGCTGTATCGTGTACGTCAGCATGGAAATCACTGGTCAGGAATCAGAATGTATCCTGGTAGGTTCAAGTAGAAATCATTCATTTGCCATCAGTTAAAACATGCTACTGTTTGTTGGGTGGGTCAAAGAACAATGCCCTCGGTTGTTTATTTCAACATGGACTTCATTATGTATTATATATCCACAGCAAGCGAGCGAGGATTGCGCTTACGAGTTATCAATGAATGTAAGTCACATTGATACCCACCTGAACTATATACTCCCGCACCTCACCCCTTATCACAACTACACCACTGAAGTGCTGCCTGTCAACCCAGGTGGGCGTGGTCTTCCGAATGATACTGTTATTGTGGAAACTGACCAATCAAGTAAGCCGACACTTCCCGGTGCTATTTCCCAATGCACGAGGCATCTTTGCATAAAAGCATCGCATAAACTTTCGTTACAAAGCTTATCACTTATCCTTACCATACTGTATCGTCTGGCCACCTAATACAATGGATGTTAGATTTGACCAAGATACTCGTGTCTTAATTCGCCCAAACTCTCCGGCTTGTAATATAAAGAACAAGCTAGCGAGTTTTAAACTCGAGTGCCTAGGATTTGATGCGCGTTCTTTGTTGCAGCACCTGGCTGTGTCAATCTAGCCAATGGCTCCTTGGTGTACGTTGGAAGAGATGCGTTTGAGATTGACTTTGATTTTCCTGATGAACCGAATGGAATCATACTGAACTACACAGCACAGTTTACATGCGACGAGTGTGATGATACAGCCACTAACACGATAACACCAAAGAGGAGGACACTTCGCTTTGACCATCTCATACCGTATCAGAGGTACCAAGTGGAGGCTTTCGCTTGGACTATCAAAGGAAAAGGCAGCATATGTAATATCTCGTACACATCAGCCACAACTCTTATAGGAGGTAAAATGGCTCTCCCTAAAAAGTGTCAAAGTTATCCATGTTGCGCCAAGATATTTCCTAAATATTTTTAAAATTGCCCTCAAATAGCTTTGCCAATATGTGTTGCTGTTACAAGCATATAACTTATGTCATGGTGAACTTCAGTTAAGCGTTGTGTAAAACTTTCTTTGGCTATTGGTGGATTCTAATATACAGCTGTGATTACTCGTGATATACACAGCTCCGTTTGCCCCAACCAACACAAAGATCTCTCCAAGCTCGCATGAGGCAGTCTCGGTAGAATGGGATTTGGAACGGAATCTCGAGACCAGCAACGAGACTTACTACAACGTCACCGTTACGGAAGTTGTCAACAGCAGTTTAATCTATGTGGAAACAGTGACAGGTATGGAGAGTCATGTAAGAGATTGTTTATTTAACTTTTCTTTGATCCTTTCGTGAATTGGGATTAAGCATCTCATTGCTATTCTCAGGGTTCAACAATCGAAACATAACAGTTCAGGGCTTGCGGCCCTTCCGAAATCACACGGTTGAGGTTACTGCGTACATCTACAACGAGACAAAACAGTTATTTGCGACTGTTGGATTAGACAGGGCATGGACCACTACTCGTCCTTGGTGTAAGTGCTGCTAAACGTATGCACTTAATCACAAATATATCCTTACTTGACCTTATCGTGACGCCATTGTTCGGATTTGTAGTATATTTTTCGGGATGTTTTTGTTTTAAAAGGGAGCGATTACAACCCGTTGTTATCGTGATTGTTGTGGCAGATTCTGGACCAGTAGAACACTTCGAAACAAGAAGTTTGACCAGCGATAACATTTGCTATTATTTGGAAGCCAATTGGGATCCACCTGTTGATGATAACATCAATGGAAACATCATCCACTATACAATTACCTACGTGGATCAGGTAGGTTCTGGGTACGTTATGATAACATATCGTCTTGATCATCGCTCGGGCAGATGAATCATATTTTCTGATACGTTTCAGAATAATTATACGAAAACCAAACAAGTGCCGTCACTGACGTCACTGACGACTCGTCTCGATGTCAATGCAAACAACTACAGCTATGATATCCTCGTGAGAAAACTTTTTTCATATATGTTGGCTGGGATTGTATTTAACATCTTTGTAATGGTGATTGGTGAACAGCTAAGACGGTTGAATATTCCTGCTGACGTGTATATTACAATTCAC
>CM067345.1:1793879-1946379 GCA_034190875.2 Urechis unicinctus
TCACGGTTAGTCCCGTATCCACCACGTCGCTGTACATCAATTGGACTCAACCCGAGAGCAGTGTGGACAATTATACAATAACTCTGGTGGATAAGAATGGCGGCGAAAACATAACGCACACGTCAGATAACGAGACCTTCTCCCAAATAGATAACTTGGTTCCTGGCGCTGCCTATAACGTCACCGTCATGGCAAATAGCAATGGAATCTCGAGTGGTGAATCAGAGACAGAAGTTGGCTACCTATGTGAGCTTCTTATGTTATATTTTATATCAACGTTTATACTTTATTCGTGAGCTGTTCCTGCGACCCACACAATCAGTCCAGTTGACGTATTGTGTTGTTAATTTGGCTCCAGATCCAGCGGTACCAGGTAATGTTTCTGCTGAGAGTCAGACAACAAGTTCGATTCAAATCCAATGGACGGCTTCTGTTGGTGAAGTTGATCATTACTATGTCGTGGTTGAGGATGGTGAGGATTTGATCACATGGGACACGAACAATACTGACTTCAACATCACTGGCCTCAGCACACCTGGCGCTCTGTACACTATATGGGTCATTGCCAATAGCAACGGAATCAACAGTTCCGACTCTGAAATCATAACAAATCCAACATGTGAGTCAATAGAGTAGTGAACAGTTTGTTTGATAAATTCAACATAATTACGTGCTGACAACCGACAGAAGCACAGCTCATTTCAATGTCAATGTATTGTGATAGTAGGAGGCTGTAGCCTGGTGGATATTTATAGCACATATCAAGAATCGTCATGGTGGGATTCTCAAAATTAGATTGTGCCGAGTTTGTCTGAAATTTGTTATGATTTGTTCGTAACTGTGCTATTCCATGTGTGTTTGCATTGGTCATGTTTATGACTTCCTATTCATTGCTACATTCCGCAGATCCCGAAGTACCAGTCAATTTAACAGTGACAAGAGCGACGACCACTTCCATCTCTGTAGAATGGCAGCATCCCAAAGGAGAGGTCGACTATTACATTGTTGTTTACCGCGCTGTGTCGACGGATAACCTTAAGTGGGCTACGCCTGGAAATCATACCAACGTCACTTTAACTAACCTGACACCCCCTGGCGTCTTATACGAGATCACTGTCGTCGCCAACAGCAATGGCTTGAATAGTTCTGAAGCAGTTATCACGAATCAAGGAACTCGTAAGATTACAGTGCAGAAATTGACATTGCTCTGTGATCCATATAATCCTACTTCATAGCTTGAAAAACAATATTACATAGATTCTTTCGGGTTCATGCAGGCAGAGATTTTCAGTCAACTAATTATCATCAATCATTCAGATATAAACTCCATTTTCCTCACTGACCACACGGCTATTGCATTCGAAAGAATGCCATCTGTAATTGAATCCACCATTTGCCCTATTTTGTGTTAATCCATATAACGTTAATATTCGCTGCACGCAATACGGAATGCGGTACACCAACACCATGAAGTGAATATCTATTCATATTCATAACTAAATGGCGAAATACCGCAATTGCGATCACATCTTTATTTCAGCTCCCGAAACTCCTACGAGCGTCACGGTTAGTCCCGTATCCACCACGTCGCTGTACATCAATTGGACTCAACCCGAGAGCAGTGTGGACAATTATACAATAACTCTGGTGGATAAGAATGGCGGCGAAAACATAACGCACACGTCAGATAACGAGACCTTCTCCCAAATAGATAACTTGGTTCCTGGCGCTGCCTATAACGTCACCGTCATGGCAAATAGCAATGGAATCTCGAGTGGTGAATCAGAGACAGAAGTTGGCTACCTATGTGAGCTTCTTATGTTATATTTTATATCAACGTTTATACTTTATTCGTGAGCTGTTCCTGCGACCCACACAATCAGTCCAGTTGACGTATTGTGTTGTTAATTTGGCTCCAGATCCAGCGGTACCAGGTAATGTTTCTGCTGAGAGTCAGACAACAACAAGTTCGATTCAAATCCAATGGACGGCTTCTGTTGGTGAAGTTGATCATTACTATGTCGTGGTTGAGGATGGTGAGGATTTGATCACATGGGACACGAACAATACTGACTTCAACATCACTGGCCTCAGCACACCTGGCGCTCTGTACACTATATGGGTCATTGCCAATAGCAACGGAATCAACAGTTCCGACTCTGAAATCATAACAAATCCAACATGTGAGTCAATAGAGTAGTGAACAGTTTTTTTGTTGATAAATTCAACATAAATACGTGCTGACAACCGACAGAAGCACAGCTCATTTCAATGTCAATGTATTGTGATAGTAGGAGGCTGTAGCCTGGTGGATATTTATAGCACATATCAAGAATCGTCATGGTGGGATTCTCAAAATTAGATTGTGCCGAGTTTGTCTGAAATTTGTTATGATTTGTTCGTAACTGTGCTATTCCATGTGTGTTTGCATTGGTCATGTTTATGACTTCCTATTCATTGCTACATTCCGCAGATCCCGAAGTACCAGTCAATTTAACAGTGACAAGAGCGACGACCACTTCCATCTCTGTAGAATGGCAGCATCCCAAAGGAGAAGTCGACTATTACATTGTTGTTTACCGCGCTGTGTCGACGGATAACCTTAAGTGGGCTACGCCTGGAAATCATACCAACGTCACTTTAACTAACCTGACACCCCCTGGCGTCTTATACGAGATCACTGTCGTCGCCAACAGCAATGGCTTGAATAGTTCTGAAGCAGTTATCACGAATCAAGGAACTCGTAAGATGTTTACAGTGCAGAAATTGACATTGCTCTGCGATCCATATAATCCTACTTCATAGCTTGAAAAACAATATTACATAGATTCTTTCGGGTTTATGCAACAAGAGATTTTCTGTCAACTATCTATCATCAATTATTCAGATATAAACTCCATTTTCCTCACTAAAACAACACGGCTATTACATTCGAAAGAATGCCATCTGTATGTGAATGCGCTATTTGCCCTATCTTGTGCTAAGCCATATAACTGGAAGATTTGCTGCACGCTATACGGAAAGCCATACACCGATACCATGACGTGAATACCTATTCATATTCATAACCAAATGGCGAAATACCGTAATTGCGATCACATCTTGTTTTCAGCGCCCGCAATTCCTACAAGCGTCACGCTTAGTCCCGTATCCACCACGTCACTGTACATCAATTGGACTCAACCCGAGAGCAGTGTGGACAATTATACAATAACTCTGGTGGATAAGAATGGCGGCGAAAACATAACGCACACGTCAGATAACGAGACCTTCTCCCAAATAGATAACTTGGTTCCTGGCGCTGCCTATAACGTCACCGTCATGGCAAATAGCAATGGAATCTCGAGTGGTGAATCAGAGACAGAAGTTGGCTACCTATGTGAGCTTCTTATGTTATATTTTATATCAACGTTTATACTTTATTCGTGAGCTGTTCCTGCGACCCACACAATCAGTCCAGTTGACGTATTGTGTTGTTTATTTGGCTCCAGATCCAGCGGTACCAGGTAATGTTTCTGCTGAGAGTCAGACAACAAGTTCGATTCAAATCCAATGGACGGCTTCTGTTGGTGAAGTTGATCATTACTATGTCGTGGTTGATGATGGTGAGGATTTGATCACATGGGACACGAACAATACTGACCTCAACATCACTGGCCTCAGCACACCTGGGGCTCTGTACACTATATGGGTCATTGCCAATAGCAACGGAATCAACAGTTCTAACTCTGAATACATTACAAATCCTAGATGTGAGTCAATAGAGTAATGAACAATCTGTCTAATAAATTCAACATAAATACTTGCTGAAAACAGACCGGAGCACAGCTTATATCAATGTCAATGTAGTTTGAAAGTAGGATGCTGTAGCCTGGTGGATACTTATAGCACATATCAAGATCGTCATGGTGGGATTCTCAAGATTTGATTGTGCCGAGTTGGTCTATATCTGTAAGATTTGTCCGTTACTGTGCTGTTCCATCTTTGCTTGCATTTGCCACGTTTTTTACTTACTCTTCATAGCTGTATTCCGCAGATCCTGAAGTACCAGTCAATTTAACAGTGACAGGAGTGACGACCACTTCCATCTCCGTAGAATGGCATCATCCTAAAGGAGAAGTCGACTATTACATTGTTGGTTACCGCGCTGTGTCGAGGGATGACTTTAATTGGATTACGCCTGTACATAATACCAACGTCACTTTAACTAACCTGACACCCCCTGGCGTCTTATACGAGATCACTGTCGTCGCCAACAGCAATGACTTGAATAGTTCTGAAGCAGTTATCAAGAATCAAGGAACTCGTAAGATGTTTACAGTGCAGAAATTGACATTTCTCTGTGATCCATATAATCCTACTTCATAGCTTGAAAAACAATATTACATAGCTCTTTTGGGTTTATGCAGCACGTTATTTTTTGTAAACTAACTATCACCAATAATTCCGATATAAACTCCATTTTCTTCAATAACCACAAGGGGTTTTTTTCACATCCGAAAGAGCACCATCTGTAAGTGAATGCGCTATTTGCCCTATCTCGTGCTAAGCCACATACTGGAAGATTCGCTGCAGGCAATACGGAAAGCCATACACCAATGCCATGACGAGAATATATTTTTATATTTATAACCAAATGGCGAAATACTCCAGTTGCAATCACATCTTGGTTTCAGCTCCAGCAAAACCAGCGAACGTCACGGTTTGTCCCGTCTCCGCCACGTCGCTGCGCATCAATTGGTCTCAGCAAGAGAGCCGTGTTGACAATTATACAATAGCTCTGGTGGATAAGGATGGCAGCGAAAACGTAACGAACACGTCAACTAATGATACCTTCTTCAAAATAAATGATATTTTTCCTGGCGCTGCCTATAACGTCACCGTCATAGCAAATAGCAATGGAATCTCGAGTGGTGAATCAGAGACAAAAGTTGGCTACCTATGTGAGTTTCTTATGTTATATTTTATATCAACGTTTATACTATATTCGTGAGCTGTTCCTGCGACCCACACAATCAGTCCAGTTGACGTATTGTTTTGTTTATTTGGCTCCAGATCCAGCAGTACCAGGTAATGTTTCTGCTGAGAGTCAGACAACAAGTTCGATTCAAATCCAATGGACGGCTTCTGTTTGTGATGTTGATCATTACTATGTCGTGGTTGAGGATGATGAGGATTTGATCACATGGGACACGAACAATACTGACTTCAATATCACTGGCCTGAGCACACCTGGCGCTCTGTACACTATATGGGTCATTGCCAATAGCAACGGAATCAACAGTTCCAACTCTGAAAACATAATAAATCCAACATGTGAGTCAATAGAGTAGTGAACATTCTTTCCGAGGAAGTGTTGATAAAAACGCAATTCATTTCCACATTTTCTACTAATTTCAACGTTTATATGTTTTAAGTCTTGAGCTCAGCTCTTGGGCTTTTTTTCATGCAAGATAGTTGTTTACAGCTTATGCATTAGTGGTGTTGATGAAATTATTCATCTTGTCAATCGCGACAACTGATTGAACCTATTGTTTTGGCACTGTGTGGCTGTTTTTAGGCCAATCATGGTGTCACTTACCCACTGTTTAATCCCAATCATGATGGCAATTAACAATTGTTTAATCCTAATAGTGATGGCACTTAACCATTATTTAATCCTAATAGTGAGAGCACTTAACTGTTGTTTAATCCCAATATTGGTGGCACTTTACCATTGTTTAATCTCATTCATGATGGCACTTAACCATTATTTAATCCCAATCATGATGGCACTTAACTATTGTTTAATCCCAATCATGGTGGCACTTAACCATTGTTTAATCCCAATAGTGATGGCACTTTACCATTGTTTTATCCCAATCATGATGGCACTTTACCATTGGTTAATACAATTCATGATGGCACTTTGCCACTGTTTCATTCCAATCATCATGGCACTGTACCACTGTTTCATTATAAACATGGTGGCATTTTACCACTGTTTCATCCCAATCATCATGGCACTGTACCACTGATTTATCGCAATCACGATGGCACTTTGCCATTGTTTCAATCTAATCATGATTGCTCCATCTCAGCATACCTCGTAGACCTGTGTGTAATTAATCTTGCGTAGTTATTATTTGGGTACATATTCATTGAAGGTGGTTATGGAATACTTTATATCAATTACTTTCACAACTGATCACCAGTTCCCGAGGTTGTGACTGGATTGAGTGTGACTGGGGAGAATACGTCAGCCATACACCTGAGCTGGACCGAGGCCAAGGGACGCGTGCATAAGTATTATGTTGAAGTGCAGCTTTTAGGGGAAACAGAAAAGAAGTATTACAGTGTAGCTGGCACGCTGAATGCTGTGTCTGCAGTCGGTCTTGCTGTGCCTGGGGCAAAGTACAATATTACAACCATAACTAATAGCAACGATCTAAACAGCACATATTCGGATATAGTGATATCAAGAACACGTAAGTATAGACTTTGAGGCTCATTGTCAGAGCAGTGTTGTGATATATTTATCATCTACGGAAATCGTGGTTCAATGTCCTAAGAGAGATGGGTTCATTGTTTTCATTGTTATAACTTAAAATATGTTTTGCTCAACGTTTACTTCATTTCTTCTTAATGCTTGATCTATGTGTTACAATCCTTTCCAGAACCACCAATGCCATCTGCTGTGGGGTGTTCTAGTATTTACAAGCGCGATATTAAACTGAATGTGTCCAAACCGATCGATGACGTGTATGAGATTGAAGGAGTGACCGTAATTTACAAGTCTCTTATAAACGACGATCTGGGCAACACGAGCGTGAACACGACGATGGGTAGCGAGGAAATAGTACTGGACCAACTCACACCCGGACATACCTATCTATTGGATGTCTTCACGACCATAGACGAGTTGAAGAGTGTGTCTATACAACATAATTGTACTTCTGGTGAGTGGATCTAGAGGAGCTTTTTAGGTATGATAAATGGTATGTTAGGAAGATATGTCTGATAGTAACATGGCGTGGTGTGTCTGAAATGGTGCAGCTCTGGATGAAGCTAAACAAGTCCTGGTTACTGAAGAGACTGAGACATCACTAAAAGTGGCATGGAGCAATCCGGATGGACATTACGACACACTGGTCCTCACCTGCGCGGGAATGACCGGCTTTGCTGTCACCCGGACCGAAGGTGCAATTAGGCGATATCCGCTTAACGTGCTTTTTTTTTGTGTTTTATTCGTTTAGTTATGTGAAATCTACATGTAGTCCAAGTTCAGTCTGCCTTTGTTCCAGTTATATATTGTTCCAGTGTTTACAACTGGAGGACGCTTACCAGAATCAGCCAGGTGTGATAACCTAACAGAGGTGCAGTCTACCATACAATATTAACACGTCATTGGCGACGCCACGTCGGCTCTTGCCGCCAGATACCAACACCCAGATACACATAGCCCGTATATATATATATATATATATATATATATATATATAGTATATATATATATATATATATATATATATATAGCTATATATATGCTATTAAATATCACGTACGGTGTGTACGTGTGTGTGTGTGTGTGTGTGTGTGTGTGTGTGTGTGTGTGTGTGTGTGTGTGTGTGTGTGTGTGTGTGTGTGTGTGTGTGTGTGTGTGTTAAAGTTGCCCATGTTATAGTTATATATTTAGATTACAATGATCTTTACCAGAATCACTCATGCACCATGTTCTTGACGAGAATCTCTCCCATACATACCATGTTGTTCTTTGCAGTACCCTACGAGCCCGTGTTGGTCGAAGTAAGCATCGATACAGCAGCTAGTCTGCTATTAAACATCACGTACGGATACGAGTCTGATGTAGCACAGTGTACCCACTTCCAAGTTGCCCATAGTTCTGGAGGCGCAGAAACAACGCTTGACATACCATGTGACGAAACACATTACGTCATCACGGGACTGCTGTCGGACGCGTTGTATGACATTGATGTGCGGACAACAAGCAACTACAGCGAAGGTCTACGTCATAGTGTGGCGAACACTTCTGACCAGGCGTGGACGTGTGAGTGTTAATGATTTTTTATCAATAATGACGCGAGTAAGAAGGTTTACAAGATATATGAATTATACAACACACTGTCTGTGTGACACGGCGGCCTAATGCAGTACCCGAGGCGGTGAGAGATATTAAAGTGGACGAGGCTGGTCGGCTGGCGAGGTCTCTCAACGTCCAATGGGAAACTCCAGAGAGACGAGAGAACGTGTGCCAGTATGAGATGTATGTGCGAGATGATGTCGGCTGCATCGTCTACGTCCTCATGGAAATCACTGGTCAGGGATCAGAATGTATCCTGGTAGGTTCAAGCAGAAATCATTCATTTGCCATCAGTTGAAACATGCTACTGTTTGGGGTGGGTCAAAAAACAATACCCTATGTGTTTATATCAGCATGGACTTCATTATGTATTATATATCCGCAGGAAGCGAGCGAGGATTGTGATTACGAGTTATCAATGAATATAAGTGAACGGGATACCCACTTGAACTATACAGTACCGCACCTCACCCCTTATCACAACTACACAACGGAAGTGCTGCCTATCAACCCAGGTGGGCGTGGTCTTCCGAATGATTCTGGTAGTGTGGAAACGGACCAATCAAGTAAGCCGACAGTTCCTGGTGACGTCATATGCATTTTGAATCTAAGCTATGTCCCAATGCACGAGGCATCTGTGCATAAAAGCCGCGCATAAACTTGCGGTACAAAGCTTATCACTTGTTCTTACCATACTGTATCGTCTGGCCACCTAATACAATGGATGCTAGATTTTACCAAGTCAATCAAGTCTTAATTCGCCCAAACTCTCTGGCTTGTAATATAAAGGACAAACTAGCGAGTTTTAAACTCGAGTGACTGAGGGTTTTACGCGCGTTCTTTGCTGCAGCACCTGGCTGTGTCAATCTAGCCAATGGCTCCTTGGTGTACGTTGGAAGAGATGCGTTTGAGATTGACTTTGATTTTCCTGATGAACCGAATGGAATCATACTGAACTACACAGCACAGTATACATGCGACGAGTGTGATGATACAGCCACTAACACGATAACACCAAAGAGGAGGACACTTCGCTTTGACCATCTCATACCGTATCAGAGGTACCAAGTGGAGGCTTTCGCTTGGACTATCAAAGGAAAAGGCAGCATATGTAATATCTCGTACACATCAGCCACAACTCTTATAGGAGGTAAAATGTCTCTCCCTAAAAAGTGTCAAATTTATTCATGTTGCGTCGAGATATTTCCCTCGATATATTATATGTAAATTTGCGTAAATTGCCCTTAAATAGCATCGCCAAAATGTATTTATGTTTGAAGCATATATCTTCAGTTAACCGTTGTGTAAAACTTTCTGTGACTATTGGTGGATTCTAATATACAGCTGTGATTACTTGTGATATGCACAGCTCCGTTTGCCCCCATCAACACAAAGATCTCTCCAAGCTCGCATGAGGCAGTCTGGGTAGAATGGGATTTGGAACGGAATCTCGAGACCAGCAACGAGACTTACTACAACGTCACCGTTACGGAAGTTGTCAGCACAAGTTTAATCTATGTGGAATCAGTGACAGGTATGTAGAGTCATATAACTGATTGTTTCTTCATCTTTTCTTTGATCCTTTCGTGAATTGAGATTAAGCACCTCATTGCTATTCTCAGGGTTCAACAATCGAAACATAACAGTTCACGGCTTGCGGCCCTTCCGAAATCACACGGTTGAGGTAACTGCGTACATCTACAACGAGACAAAACAGTTATTTGCGACTGTTGGATTAGACAGGGCATGGACCACTACTCGTCCTTGGTGTAAGTGTAGCAAGACGTTAGCACTTAATCACAAATACCTCCTTATTTGGCCTTATCGTGACGCTATAACTTGTAAGTATATTTTTCGGGGCGTTTTTGTTTGTACAAAGGGAGCGATTACAACCCGTTGTTACCGTGATTGTTGTGGCAGATTCGGGACCAGTAGCTCGCTTCGAAACAAGAAGTTTGTCCCGCGATAACATTTGCTATTATTTAGAAGCCAATTGGGATCCACCTGTTGATGATAACACCAATGGGATCATCACCCACTATATAATTACCTACGTGGATCAGGTAGGTTCTGGGCACGTTATGATAGCATATCGTCTTGATCATCGCTCAGGCATATGAATCATATTTTCTGATACGTTTCAGAATAATTATAAGAAAACCAAACAAGTGACGTCACTGACGACTCATCTCGATGTCAACGCAAACAACTACAGCTATGATATCTTTGTGAGAAAACTTTTTTCATATATGTGGGCTGGGATTGTATTTGACATCTTTGACATGGTGATTGGTGAGCAACTGAGATTGTTGAATATTCCTGTCAACGTGTATTAAAGATACACGATTAGACCTGGTATCACACGTGGCTATGTGATGCAGATATCGGCCGAGACTCAAGATGTGAACCCTGTGACAAACAGGAACCTGATGATGACTTCGTCAGCCTCCTCTGGAATCTGTGGTAAATATCAGCGGTTGATCGCTGATGACGTAGGTTCTTTGTCATAAGATATATAGTTTATGATCAGAATCACGCCTATCATTGGAAACTGCGATCAGTGAATACACGAGCAACTTCATTGATCGACCTGAACACCCGTATTTCGAATTTCTTGTGACTCCCCCATACGCAGTATGTTTCGCTGTGTAGCACCAACGGCGCCGCCAGATGGCGGGGCAGATACGGTCGGATCCACCGGAAGTAGATGCTCATCGTGCAACAAGAAGAAGCAGTTCTCAGTTACAGTCAATTCATCTTTTATCGACAACCAAAACAACGGCGAATTAACTCTACAAGGCCTCATCATAGAGGAAATAGACGGTGTGTATGCTTCATTACTCGACATACGGGTACTCATTAACTGTGTCAAATGTGTATTATTACGAGAGGTAGAAGGTATATGTAAACATTAGCAGCATACGTTAGTATGTGATGTCAACAACTATTCGACTCTGCTCGACTGTTCTATTATCTGATTATTATGGCTTCATCCGATGTAGATGTTCGCTGTATCAGGGTTATACAATGTGTTCCGCTTATTATGCAGATGACAAGGACAGTGAGAATGAACATAGAGACTTCGCCAGTATAAGCAAACTTGACGAATCATATGGTCCGTGGAGAGAGTCATATGAAGGCGCTTATAGAATCAACTTTACTAATCAGGAATCACCAGGCGCTAGAGCTTCAAGGCAGCGGCGAAATGTTGTCCAGGAGTTTCTAGTTGGCGCCGACGACGATTGCGAGGAAAAGACTTACTGTAATGGCCCGCTCAATTCCAACAGGCGATTCAGGTAAACCAGTGAAGCCACATACTGCTCAGAATAAGTATATGAAAAACGCTTACAACCTCGGGTCCTGTCAATTTCTTTCGCTGGTAACACGCAATAACTTTCGTTCTGTTAACGAGCCTCCTTCTCGCCCTGTCTAAGAAAAATAGTTGTTCCTCGTTATGTCACCAGAATTCGAGCCGTAACGTGTACCCTGGGTGGCTGCTACGTGACCAAGTATGCTGTTCATGATGACTTCAGAACAGGTGGGAACCCATTTGAATCAGTGTCATGTCCAGGTAAGAACTGTTGGCTTTTTCGCATGACAGCTATGGCGTGTGTTCTAGATGCGGTGAGTTTAGCGTGGATCGCCGGGGTAGTTATTGGTGTGTTGGTCGTGGTCGTTATCATTCTAATTGGTGCTGTGATCATTTTGCGAAGACGACAAGAGGGAAAGCCAGAAGAGTAAGGGAAAAACGCATTATTTCAATATCCAATACGTGAACTTTGCTTTTGAGATTAAATTTGAACGTCAATTTGTTGGTGTCCAGACCGTATATTGACCTAGACGAAGCACCCAAGGGGCCGGGGCCGGCACCTGGTCCACAATTACCGTCAGTGCATTGTTTGTATTAACAAATTCGTGTTATCCTACTTTGATGTTGTGATTCACCTAACAAGATGGACCAATCGAGATCAGTCATTACTTCAGAGTTACTTCAGAGTTAATACAGCAAGCAAGTGTTTAAAATAATATGCCAGCTGTATTTAACTGGCTTTGCCAAGAGGCTGTTTCTGTAGAACGTAGAAGTCGTTCATTCCTCTTCTTTACAACGGCAACTTCCTCCTATTGCCGATTTCACTTACAATTGCTAAAATCATTTTAGTAAATGATAAGCTTCTTAATTCACAAGTGATCAACGACGTCTAATAGTTAGCGTCATCTTTACAGTCCACACCCTTTACCCCAAGACCAATTCCAAGCCTACGTTGCGAAAATGGAGAATGAGAACTTGTACCAGGACCAGTACCAGGTACCTCTTGTTGATAGTAGCTAATTCACAATATTGTTCAACCTGGTATTTGGCATACGAAATAAATGCCTCTGAATTCAATGGTAATGAGTTGTTTAGCAAGACAACTTACAATAGCCCTGTCGCTTGTGTGTGTGTGTGTGTGTGTGTGTGTGTGTGTGTGTGTGTGTGTGTGTGTGTGTGTGTGTGTGTGTGTGTGTGTGTGTGTGTGTGTGTGTGTGTGTGTGTGTTTATGCGTGTGTTTATGCGTGTGTGTGTGCATCTGTGTCGTAGCTACTGAATGATAGAAGTCCGTCTAATCGGCAGACAACAGCACAGCTTGGCATTAACAGGAAGCGGAATAGATACATGAATATGTTACCATGTAAGTCACCAATTAATGCAGAATTTATATGGCTACGATAAATACTAATGAATGAATGCTGCGATGTCCTGATACTCAATGTCGAGGGGGCTAAACGGAAAACAGTTATCGCTACTGACCCAACGTTAGTTGCTACAATTCACTCCACCATGAGGCTGGTAGTATTTGTGAATTGCTCCTAGTATAAAATAGTAATGATCGTTGTTGTATTCTGGTATGTACTTGATATGATACCATTTGCAGTTGAACATGCCCGTGTTCGCCTACATGCGCCTACCGGAAATCCTGCCTCAGACTACATCAACGCCAGCGTTATAACTGTGAGTGTGGCGCTCGGTTTTAGATGGAAATGATCATTGATTTTTGGACGGAAGTGACGGGTGGCATGTTGTCATTTGCAACGCAACGGCTTTGATAACAACTGGGAAGAATGAGTGGGTGATTGGCCACTCATATTAACGTAGAGGTCAGGAGTAAGAGGGTGAGGCAGGGCCAGAAAACAGGAAGGGGAGAAAGAAATAGAAAAATGAAGTGGATGAGAGATATACTGAAATAAAAGAGTTAGTTGAGACGATTGTAAGGGAGAGAGAGAGAGAGAGAGAGAGAGAGACAGACAGACAGACAGACAGACAGACAGACAGACAGACAGAGAAAATGAGAGAAAATGAGAGAGAGAGAGAGATAGAGAGAGAGACAGAGCGAGAGAAATACAGAGTGAGTGAGAGACAGACAGACAGACAGACAGAGTGGGAGAGAGATATTGAGAATGAGAGACAGTGATCAATGAGACGGACATAGTGTGTGATGGTGATGTTTGCCTCGCGGGAGCTGATATGGGGAGTTTGCCAATACGAGGGATATGATAATAAACTAATCTTCTCAATTGAAAGAGATTACGAATAGCGTCTTTTGATGGTATGGCTTGATGGTGATAGGGTAACAGCTCCGAGGCGGAATATATAGCCGCGCAGGGCCCTAACGCAAACACAATCCACGACTTCTGGCGGATGCTCTGGGAACAGAATATTGAAGCTATCGTCATGGTAACCAAATGCGTCGAGACTGGCAAGGTGAGGAGGACCCTTTTGTAGCTATCTCTATCCCCTTGTGTTAAATCATACAGCGGCTATTTTGAAAAATGATATCAGCATACTTTGCTAGTGGTCCCTTTGTTGAACCGAACGTAATAAGAACATTTAGTTGTGCTTACTACCATAGCAAAAATGTGAGCAGTACTGGCCGAGCAGTGCCCAGGGCCAATTTTATGGCGAGGTCAAGGTGTGCGTGACTGACTCCTGTTCTGTAGGTCAACACATCGTTCGCACACTAAACGTCCACCGTGTACGTATACAAACTTAATTACAACAGTACAGATGGTTTATTCAAAGACAAGTACACGAAGATTAAGTTCCAATTCATCGTCTTTCGTTTGTGACCCTTCAGGGAGGTGTAAGCAGGACAATCTACCAATTCCATTTCACGACTTGGTCCGATTTCGGTTCTCCAAGCAACACAGCGGAACTTGTCAATTTCGTGAGGTACATCCGCGATAAATTCCCTCCGGCAAGTGACAGGCCCGCCATTGTCGTCCACAGCAGGTAATCACATCAAATGTTCCTATGATTACTTACTTGTTTGATTCGGTTTGTGAAACCCACATAATTGCTATGAATACGTGTGTGGGGTACAGCGCTGGCGTGGGTCGGACAGGAACATTCATCGTGGTAGACCGCTTGTTGCAAGACATCACTGATGGTGCCGACATTGATATCTTTGGAGTTGTCATGGAGCTTCGCCAGAATCGTCCCAAGATGGTCCAATCGCTGGTAAGCTTTCGGAAAGTGGCTCTCTTCATTCAGTTGTTGTATGTTTCATCTTATTTCTGCCATTTGGTTTGTAACGAATCCTGTTTGACTTGTCAGTAATATGATTGCTGGTGTGTGTGTTCAAAGGCTCAGTACCGATTCCTTCATGAATGTATTGGTGACGTCATTGGGGGAGCTATAAAGTTTGGCTTTGAAGAGCCGCTCTATGGAAATGGTGAGAAGTGATTATACATGTAGGAGATCGAGTGATATGTTCCTTACATTAAAACCAATTACAAAAGGGCGATAGTTGCACAATATAATTTGCCATAATTAATCAACTGTATTTTTTTGTGATCGAATCGTGCGGGCAGTGAATGAAGGATCAGACGACATGACATCCGTATATAAGCCGGTTTGGTTCAATGTGACCTTCCACCCCTCATACAGTCTGGTCTTCCCGAATGTGGAAGCTTCCTCGTGGACCGTTTCGTACGTACATAAAAAAAAAACCTCCAAAGAATGTGACTGTGAAATGTCAACTTGCTGTTCTAAATCCTGAGGCAGTCTACATTGGTGTGTGTGGAATATATCTATATGTTACCTTGTTATTCCAGTTTTGTATCATAATATTGTACACTTAACACATAGTGCAACTCCGCACTTAAGACCAAGAAATATATACGTTATGGTGAATGACCTTAATTAACGTTATGATTGCCACATGTAACTAAGCATTTATCTGTAGTTCTGTTGGAAACTTCATATATCTGTATATGACGAACATTACCTACCTGTATTCAGTGTCAATACCAATATCGATTTATTGTGATAAATACCCATACGATATTATTGTATATATTTTTGCCGTTGACCGTCCTCCTTGTTACTCTCTGAATATTTTGATTGATCAAATTATGAACTAAGGTGTTAGGACAAGAGATTTATCTGCGTGTGATGTGTCCGAGATTTTGGCAGTTTTGTGGAGCATGAATTCTGTTTTTAACCATTGTGTTCTTTGATATAAATACATTATGCTTTTGTGATCATTTAAATCCAAGTGATTTTAATTTCTATTACACAAGATATTGAAGGCTAAATAATAAATATCGTATTTGCAAGAATATTCATGATGAGATTTTTTCTAATCATTTAGGGGATATATCAACGGCAAGGTTCATAGATGACATTGTCCGAAAAATTACCTAAATATTCCGCGCTGTTGATACAATGAACATGTTGATCGTGCTAAAGAGTCTTGGCTAAGAGTTCACAGGTTTAGTATGTATGTAGACGATAAAAAATTTCGACAAGTGATAAATTTATACTCGATCCTCTGACAAATACAACTAAATATATTCGAACTATGAGCGACAATGACTGGAGTATATTGAAGCATTACCAGATAAGGCCAGTATTTCGCTAGCGATACAGTCAGGAACAAGTTGTTGACTGTATCTGTAACAATTTTAATGAGCTTTCGTTCCAGTCACTGGTGAATAATTAATCATTTGATACGCAAAGCAGCGCTTCAACTCACCGTGGCATCAATGATAGTCATAAGCTGTTATCATCGCAGTCGCTCCATTCACGAAGCCAGCTAGCTAGCGGCTCGGCACTGGATGTTATAGCCATTAGAAGCGTGGATCGTGGGTGAATTAGCCATTTTAATGGCGGGTGCAACAGTGACCGAGATGCTAACAACATCGAGTCACGTGGTGTTTTAAGTTCTGAAGCAGTTATCAAGAATCAAGGAACTCGTAAGATGTTTACAGTGCAGAAATTGACATTTCTCTGTGATCCATATAATCCTACTTCATAGCTTGAAAAACAATATTACATAGCTCTTTTGGGTTTATGCAGCACGTTATTTTTTGTAAACTAACTATCGCCAATAATTCCGATATAAACTCCATTTTCTTCAATAACCACAAGGGTTTTTTTTTCACATCCGAAAGAGAGCACCATCTGTAAGTGAATGCGCTATTTGCCCTATCTCGTGCTAAGCCACATACTGGAAGATTCGCTGCAGGCAATACGGGAAAGCCATACACCAATGCCATGACGAGAATATCTTTTTATATTTATAACCAAATGGCGAAATACTCCAGTTGCAATCATATCTTGGTTTCAGCTCCAGCAAAACCAGCGAACGTCACGGTTTGTCCCGTCTCCGCCACGTCGCTGCGCATCAATTGGTCTCAGCAAGAGAGCCGTGTTGACAATTATACAATAGCTCTGGTGGATAAGGATGGCAGCGAAAACGTAACGAACACGTCAACTAATGATACCTTCTTCAAAATAAATGATATTTTTCCTGGCGCTGCCTATAACGTCACCGTCATAGCAAATAGCAATGGAATCTCGAGCGATGAATCAGAGACAAAAGTTGGCTATCTATGTGAGTTTCTTATGTTATATTTTATATCAACGTTTATACTATATTCGTGAGCTGTTCATGCGACCCACACAATCAGTCCAGTTGACGTATGTTTTTGTTAATTTGGCTCCAGATCCAGCAGTACCAGGTAATGTTTCTGCTGAGAGTCAGACAACAAGTTCGATTCAAATCCAATGGACGGCTTCTGTTTTGATGATGTTGATCATTACTATGTCGTGGTTGAGGATGATGAGGATTTGATCACATGGGACACGAACAATACTGACTTCAATATCACTGGCCTGAGCACACCTGGCGCTCTCTACACTATATGGGTCATTGCCAATAGCAACGGAATCAACAGTTCCAACTCTGAAAAACATAATAAATCCAACATGTGAGTCAATAGAGTAGTGAACATTCTTTCCGAGGAAGTGTTGATAAAAACGCAATTAATTTCCACATTTTCTACTAATTTCAACGTTTATATATGTTTTAAGTCTTGAGCTCAGCTCTTGGGCTTTTTTTCATGCAAGATAGTTGTTTTACAGCTTATGCATTAGTGGTGTTGATGAAATTATTCATCTTGTCAATCGCGACAACTGATTGAACCTATTGTTTTTGGCACTGTGTGGCTGTTTTTAGGCCAATCATGGTGTCACTTACCCACTGTTTAATCCCAATCATGATGGCAATTAACAATTGTTTAATCCTAATAGTGATGGCACTTAACCATTATTTAATCCTAATAGTGAGAGCACTTAACTATTGTTTAATCCCAATATTGGTGGCACTTTACCATTGTTTAATCTCATTCATGATGGCACTTAACCATTATTTAATCCCAATCATGATGGCACTTAACTATTGTTTAATCCCAATCATGATGGCACTTAACCATTGTTTAATCCTAATAGTGATGGCACTTTACCATTGTTTTATCCCAATCATGATGGCACTTTACCATTGGTTAATACAATTCATGATGGCACTTTGCCACTGTTTCATTCCAATCATCATGGCACTGTACCACTGTTTCATTATAAACATGGTGGCATTTTACCACTGTTTCATCCCAATCATCCCAATCATCATGGCACTGTACCACTGTTTTATCGCAATCACGATGGCACTTTGCCATTGTTTCAATCTAATCATGATTGCTCCATCTCAGCATACCTCGTAGACCTGTGTGTAATTAATCTTGCTAGTTATTATTTGTGTACATTTTCGTTGACTGTGGTTATGGAATACTTTATATCAAATACTTTCACAACTGATCACCAGTTCCCGAGGTTGTGACTGGATTGAGTGTGACTGGGGAGAATACGTCAGCCATATATCTGAACTGGACCAAGGCCAAGGGACGCGTGCATGAGTATTATGTTGAAGTGCAGCTTTTAGGGGTACCAGAAAAGAAGTATTACAGTGTAAATGGCACGCTGAATGCATTGTCTGCAGTCGGTCTTGCTGTGCCTGGTGCAAAGTACAATATTACAACCATAACTAATAGCAACGATCTAAACAGCACATATTCGGATATAGTGATATCAAGAACACGTAAGTATAGACTTTGAGGCTCATTGTCAGAGCAGTGTTGTGATATATTTATCATCTACGGAAATCGTGGTTCAATGTCCTAAGAGAGATGGGTTCATTGTTTTCATTGTTATAACTTAAAATATGTTTTGCTCAACGTTTACTTCATTTCTTCTTAATGTTTGATCTATGTGTTACAATCCTTTCCAGAGCCACCAATGCCATCTGCTGTGGGGTGTTCTAGTATTTACAAGCGCGATATTAAACTGAATGTGTCCAAACCGATCGATGACGTGTATGAGATTGAAGGAGTGACCGTAATTTACAAGTCTCTTATAAACGACGATCTGGGCAACACGAGCGTGAACACGACGATGGGTAGCGAGGAAATAGTACTGGACCAACTCACACCCGGACATACCTATCTATTGGATGTCTTCACGACCATTGACGAGTTGAAGAGTGTGTCTATACAACATAATTGTACTTCTGGTGAGTGGACCTAGAGGAGCTTTTTAGGTATGATAAATGGAATGTTGGGAAGATATGCTTGATAGTAACATGGCGTGTCTGAAATGGTGCAGCTCTGGATGAAGCTAAACAAGTCCTGGTTACTGAAGAGACTGAGACATCACTAAAAGTGGCATGGAGCAACCCGGATGGACATTACGACACACTGGTCCTCACCTGCGCGGGAATGACCGGCTTTGCTGTCACCCGGACCGAAGGTGCAATTAGGCGATATCCGCTTAACGTGCTTTTTCAATTAACAGTTTTATTCGTTTAGTTATGTGAAATCTACATGGCCGGACAAGTGTTGTTCAGTTTGCCTTTGTTCCAGTGTTTAAACTGGAGGACGCCAACACTACGTCAGCCAGGTGTGACAACCTAACAGCAGGTGCAGTATACCAGGTCAATATTAACACGTCTCTAGGCGACGCAGCGTTGGCTCTCCCCCGCCCAGTCAAACACCCAGATCAACGTTACAGGTAACGTGACACCTGTATGCCTAGAAATATATATATATATATATATATATATATATATATATATATATATATATATATATATATATATATATATATATATATATATATATATATATATATATATATATATATATATATGTGTGTGTGTGTGTGTATAGTGTGTGTGTGTGTGTGTGTGTGTGTGTGTGTGTGTGTGTGTGTGTGTGTGTGTGTGTGTGTGCGTGTGTGTTTGTTAATATTTATCCAATGTTATAGTTATATATATTTAGATTACAATGATCTTTACCAGAATCACTCATGTTCTTGCACCCCATACATTATTGATGCATGTTGTTCTTTGCAGTACCCTACGAGCCCGTGTGGTCGAAGTAAGCACCGATACAGCTGCTAGTCTGCTATTAAACATCACGTACGGATACGAGTCTGATATTGCACAGTGTACTCACTTCCAAGTTGTCCATAGCACGGGAGGCGCAGAAACAACACTTGACATACCGTGTGATGAAACACATTACGTCATCACGGGACTGCTGTCGGACGCGTTCTATGACATTGATGTGCGGACAACAAGCAACTACAGCGAAGGTCTACGTCATAGTGTGGCGAACACTTCTGACCAGGCGTGGACGTGTGAGTGTTAATGATTTTTTATCAATAATGACGCGAGTAAGAAGGTTTACAAGATATATGAATTATACAACACACTGTCTGTGTGACACGGCGGCCTAATGCAGTACCCGAGGCGGTGAGAGATATTAAAGTGGACGAGGTTGGTCGGCTGGCGAGGTCTCTCAACGTCCAATGGGAAACTCCAGAGAGACGAGAGAACGTGTGCCAGTATGAGATGTATGTGCGAGATGATGTCGGCTGCATCGTGTACGTCCTCATGGAAATCACTGGTCAGGGATCAGAATGTATCCTGGTAGGTTCAAGTAGAAATCATTCATTTGCCATCAGTTGAAACATGCTACTGTTTGGGGTGGGTCAAAAAACAATACCCTATGTGTTTATATCAGCATGGACTTCATTATGTATTATATATCCGCAGGAAGCGAGCGAGGATTGTGATTACGAGATATCAATGAATATAAGTGAACGGGATACCCACCTTAACTATACAGTACCGCACCTCACCCCATATCACAACTACACCACGGAAGTGCTGCCTGTCAACCCAGGTGGGCGTGGTCTTCCGAATGATTCTGGTAGTGTGGAAACGGACCAATCAAGTAAGCCGACACTTCCTGGTGACGTCATATGCATTTTGAATCTAAGCTATGTCCCAATGCACGAGGCATCTGTGCATAAAAGCATCGCATAAACTTGCGGTACAAAGCTTATCACTTATTCTTACCATACTGTATCGTCTGGCCACCTAATACAATGGATGCTAGATTTTACCAAGTCAATCAAGTCTTAATTCGCCCAAACTCTCTGGCTTGTAATATAAAGGACAAACTAGCGAGTTTTAAACTCGAGTGACTGAGGGTTTTACGCGCGTTCTTTGCTGCAGCACCTGGCTGTGTCAATCTAGCGAATGGCTCCTTGGTGTACGTTGGAAGAGATGCGTTTGAGATTGACTTTGATTTTCCTGATGAACCGAATGGAATCATACTGAACTACACAGCACAGTATACATGCGACGAGTGTGATGATACAACCACTAACACGATAACACCAGAGAGGAGGACACTTCGCTTTGACCATCTCATACCGTATCAGAGGTACCAAGTGAAGGCTTTCGCTTGGACTATCAAAGGAAAAGGCA
This sequence comes from Urechis unicinctus, assembly GCA_034190875.2. Lineage (NCBI taxonomy): Eukaryota > Metazoa > Annelida > Polychaeta > Xenopneusta > Urechidae > Urechis > Urechis unicinctus. Next base: position 1,815,111 of record CM067345.1, read on the forward strand.
GCATATGTAATATCTCGTACACATCAGCCACAACTCTTATAGGAGGTAAAATGGCTCTCCCTAAAAAGTGTCAAATTTATTCATGTTGCGTCGAGATATTTCCCTCGATATATTATATGTAAATTTGCGTAAATTGCCCTTAAATAGCATCGCCAAAATGTATTTATGTTTGAAGCATATATCTTCAGTTAACCGTTGTGTAAAACTTTCTGTGACTATTGGTGGATTCTAATATACAGCTGTGATTACTTGTGATATGCACAGCTCCGTTTGCCCCCATCAACACAAAGATCTCTCCAAGCTCGCATGAGGCAGTCTGGGTAGAATGGGATTTGGAACGGAATCTCGAGACCAGCAACGAGACTTACTACAACGTCACCGTTACGGAAGTTGTCAGCACAAGTTTAATCTATGTGGAATCAGTGACAGGTATGTAGAGTCATATAACTGATTGTTTCTTCATCTTTTCTTTGATCCTTTCGTGAATTGAGATTAAGCACCTCATTGCTATTCTCAGGGTTCAACAATCGAAACATAACAGTTCACGGCTTGCGGCCCTACCGAAATCACACGGTTGAGGTAACTGCGTACATCTACAACGAGACAAAACAGTTATTTGCGACTGTTGGATTAGACAGGGCATGGACCACTACTCGTCCTTGGTGTAAGTGTAGCAAGACGTTAGCACTTAATCACAAATACCTCCTTATTTGGCCTTATCGTGACGCTATAACTTGTAAGTATATTTTTCGGGGCGTTTTTGTTTGTACAAAGGGAGCGATTACAACCCGTTGTTACCGTGATTGTTGTGGCAGATTCGGGACCAGTAGCTCGCTTCGAAACAAGAAGTTTGTCCCGCGATAACATTTGCTATTATTTAGAAGCCAATTGGGATCCACCTGTTGATGATAACACCAATGGGATCATCACCCACTATATAATTACCTACGTGGATCAGGTAGGTTCTGGGCACGTTATGATAGCATATCGTCTTGATCATCGCTCAGGCATATGAATCATATTTTCTGATACGTTTCAGAATAATTATAAGAAAACCAAACAAGTGACGTCACTGACGACTCATCTCGATGTCAACGCAAACAACTACAGCTATGATATCTTTGTGAGAAAACTTTTTTCATATATGTGGGCTGGGATTGTATTTGACATCTTTAGCATGGTGATTGGTGAGCAACTGAGATTGTTGAATATTCCTGTCAACGTGTATTAAAGATACACGATTAGACCTGGTATCACACGTGGCTATGTGATGCAGATATCGGCCGAGACTCAAGATGTAAACCCTGTGACAAACAGGAACCTGATGATGACTTCGTCAGCCTCCTCTGGAATCTGTGGTAAATATCAGCGGTTGATCGCTGATGACGTAGGTTCTTTGTCATAAGATATATAGTTTATGATCAGAATCACGCCTATCATTGGAAACTGCGATCAGTGAATACACGAGCAACTTCATTGATCGACCTGAACACCCGTATTTCGAATTTCCTGTGACTCCCCCATACGCAGTATGTTTCGCTGTGTAGCACCAACGGCGCCGCCAGATGGCGGGGCAGATACGGTCGGATCAACCGGAAGTAGATGCTCATCGTGCAACAAGAAGAAGCAGTTCTCAGTTACAGTCAATTCATCTTTTATCGACAACCAAAACAACGGCGAATTAACTCTACAAGGCCTCATCATAGAGGAAATAGACGGTGTGTATGCTTCATTACTCGACATACGGGTACTCATTAACTGTGTCAAATGTGTATTATTACGAGAGGTAGAAGGTATATGTAAACATTAGCAGCATACGTTAGTATGTGATGTCAACAACTATTCGACTCTGCTCGACTGTTCTATTATCTGATTATTATGGCTTCATCCGATGTAGATGTTCGCTGTATCAGGGTTATACAATGTGTTCCGCTTATTATGCAGATGACAAGGACAGTGAGAATGAACATAGAGACTTCGCCAGTATAAGCAAACTTGACGAATCATATGGTCCGTGGAGAGAGTCATATGAAGGCGCTTATAGAATCAACTTTACTAAACAGGAATCACCAGGCGCTAGAGCTTCAAGGCAGCGGCGAAATGTTGTCCAGGAGTTTCTAGTTGGCGCCGACGACGACTGCGAGGAAAAGACTTACTGTAATGGCCCGCTCAATTCCAACAGGCGATTCAGGTAAACCAGTGAAGCCACATACTGCTCAGAATAAGTATATGAAAAACGCTTACAACCTCGGGTCCTGTCAATTTCTTTCGCTGGTAACACGCAATAACTTTCGTTCTGTTAACGAGCCTCCTTCTCGCCCTGTCTAAGAAAAATAGTTGTTCCTCGTTATGTCACCAGAATTCGAGCCGTAACGTGTACCCTGGGTGGCTGCTACGTGACCAAGTATGCTGTTCATGATGACTTCAGAACAGGTGGGAACCCATTTGAATCAGTGTCATGTCCAAGTAAGAACTGTTGGCTTTTTCGCATGACAGCTATGGCGTGTGTTCTAGATGCGGTGAGCTTAGCGTGGATCGCCGGGATAGTTATTGGTGTGTTGGTCGTGGTCGTTGTCATTCTAATTGGTGCTGTGATCATTTTGCGAAGACGACAAGAGGGAAAGCCAGAAGAGTAAGGGAAAAACGCATTATTTCAATATCCAATACGTGAACTTTGCTTTTGAGATTAAATTTGAACGTCTTAATTTGTTGGTGTCCAGACCGTATATTGACCTAGACGAAGCACCCAAGGGGCCGGGGCCGGCACCTGGTCCACAATTACCGTCAGTGCATTGTTTGTATTAACAAATTCGTGTTATCCTACTTTGATGTTGTGATTCACCTAACAAGATGGACCAATCGAGATCAGTCATTACTTCAGAGTTACTTCAGAGTTAATACAGCAAGCAAGTGTTTAAAATAATATGCCAGCTGTATTTAACTGGCTTTGCCAAGAGGCTGTTTCTGTAGAACGTAGAAGTCGTTCATTCCTCTTCTTTACAACGGCAACTTCCTCCTATTGCCGATTTCACTTACAATTGCTAAAATCATTTTAGTAAATGATAAGCTTCTTAATTCACAAGTGATCAACGACGTCTAATAGTTAGCGTCATCTTTACAGTCCACACCCTTTACCCCAAGACCAATTCCAAGCCTACGTTGCGAAAATGGAGAATGAGAACTTGTACCAGGACCAGTACCAGGTACCTCTTGTTGATAGTAGCTAATTCACAATATTGTTCAACCTGGTATTTGGCATACGAAATAAATGCCTCTGAATTCAATGGTAATGAGTTGTTTAGCAAGACAACTTACAATAGCCCTGTCGCTTGTGTGTGTGTGTGTGTGTGTGTGTGTGTGTGTGTGTGTGTGTGTGTGTGTGTGTGTGTGTGTGTGTGTGTGTGTGTGTTTATGCGTGTGTGTGTGCATCTGTGTCGTAGCTACTGAATGATAGAAGTCCGTCTAATCGGCAGACAACAGCACAGCTTGGCATTAACAGGAAGCGGAATAGATACATGAATATGTTACCATGTAAGTCACCAATTAATGCAGAATTTATATGGCTACGATAAATACTAATGAATGAATGCTGCGATGTCCTGATACTCAATGTCGAGGGGGCTAAACGGAAAACAGTTATCGCTACTGACCCAACGTTAGTTGCTACAATTCACTCCACCATGAGGCTGGTAGTATTTGTGAATTGCTCCTAGTATAAAATAGTAATGATCGTTGTTGTATTCTGGTATGTACTTGATATGATACCATTTGCAGTTGAACATGCCCGTGTTCGCCTACAAGCGCCTACCGGAAATCCTGCCTCAGACTACATCAACGCCAGCGTTATAACTGTGAGTGTGGCGCTCGGTTTTAGATGGAAATGATCATTGATTTTTGGACGGAAGTGACGGGTGGCATGTTGTCATTTGCAACGCAACGGCTTTGATAACAACTGGGAAGAATGAGTGGGTGATTGGCCACTCATATTAACGTAGAGGTCAGGAGTAAGAGGGTGAGGCAGGGCCAGAAAACAGGAAGGGGAGAAAGAAATAGAAAAATGAAGTGGATGAGAGATATACTGAAATAAAAGAGTTAGTTGAGACGATTGTAAGGGAGAGAGAGAGAGAGAGAGAGAGAGAGAGAGAGAGAGAGAGAGAGAGACAGACGACAGACAGACAGACAGACAGACAGACAGACAGACAGACAGACAGAGAAAATGAGAGAAAATGAGAGAGAGTGATAGAGAGACAGAGCGAGAGAAATACAGAGTGAGTGAGAGACAGACAGACAGACAGACAGAGTGGGAGAGAGATATTGAGAATGAGAGACAGTGATCAATGAGACGGACATAGTGTGTGATGGTGATGTTTGCCTCGCGGGAGCTGATATGGGGAGTTTGCCAATACGAGGGATATGATATTAAACTAATCTTCTCAATTGAAAGAGATTACGAATAGCGTCTTTTGATGGTATGGCTTGATGGTGATAGGGTAACAGCTCCGAGGCGGAATATATAGCCGCGCAGGGCCCTAACGCAAACACAATCCACGACTTCTGGCGGATGCTCTGGGAACAGAATATTGAAGCTATCGTCATGGTAACCAAATGCGTCGAGACTGGCAAGGTGAGGAGGACGCTTTTGTAGCTATCTCTATCCCCTTGTGTTAAATCATACAGCAGCTATTTTGAAAAATGATATCAGCATACTTTGCTAGTGGTCCCTTTGTTGAACCGAACGTAATAAGAACATTTAGTTGTGCTTACTACCATAGCAAAAATGTGAGCAGTACTGGCCGAGCAGTGCCCAGGGCCAATTTTATGGCGAGGTCAAGGTGTGCGTGACTGACTCCTGTTCTGTAGGTCAACACATCGTCCGCACACTAAACGTCCACCGTGTACGTATACAAACTTAATTACAGTACAGATGGTTTATTCAAAGACAAGTACACGAAGATTAGGTTCCAATTCATCGTCTTTTGTTTGTGACCATTCAGGGAGGTGTAAGCAGGACAATCTACCAATTCCATTACACGACTTGGACCGATTTCGGTTCTCCAAGCAACACAGCGGAACTTGTCAATTTCGTGAGGTACATCCGCGATAAATTCCCTCCGGCAAGTGACAGGCCCGCCATTGTCGTCCACAGCAGGTAATCACATCAAATGTTCCTATGATTACTTACTTGTTTGATTCGGTTTGTGAAACCCACATAATTGCTATGAATACGTGTGTGGGGTACAGCGCTGGCGTGGGTCGGACAGGAACATTCATCGTGGTAGACCGCTTGTTGCAAGACATCACTGATGGTGCTGACATTGATATCTTTGGAGTTGTCATGGAGCTTCGCAAGAATCGTCCCAAGATGGTCCAATCGCTGGTAAGCTTTCGGAAATAGCTCTCTTCATTCAGTTGTTGTATGTTTCATCTTATTTCTGCCATTTGGTTTGTAACGAATCCTGTTTGACTTGTCAGTAATATGATTGCTGATGTGCGTGTTCAAAGGCTCAGTACCGATTCCTTCATCAATGTATTTGTGACGTCATTAGTGGAGCGATTATGGTCGGCTTTGAAGAGCCGCTCTATGGAAATGGTGAGAAGTGACTATACAGGGAATCGAGTGATATGTTCCTTACATTAAAACTACTTACAAAAAGGGCGATAGTTGCACAATATAATGTTACCATAATTAATCAACTGTATTTTTTTGTGATCGAATTGTGCGGGTAGTGAATGAAGGATCAGACGACATGTCAGCCATATAAGCCGGTTGGGTTCGATGTGACCTTCCACCCCTCATACAGTCTGGTCTTCCCGAATATGGAAGCTTCCTCGTGGACCGTTTCTTACGTACATAAAAAACCTCCAAAGAATGTGAAATGTCAACTTGCTGTTCTAAATCCTGAGGCAGACATTGGTTTGTGTAGAATATATATACATGTTACCTTGTTATTCCAGTTTTTATCATAACGTTGTACACTTAACATCCTAGTGCAACTCCGCAATTGAGACCGAGAAATATATACGTTATGGTGAATGACCTCAATTAACGTTATGATTGCCACATACCAGTGTATACCGATATATAACGCACACTACCCACCTGTATTCAGTATCAATACCAATATCGATTTATTGTGATAAATACCCATACGATGTTATTGTGTATATTTTACCGTGGACCTTCCACCTTCCTACTCTCTGAATATTTTGATGGATCAGGTTATGAACTAAGGTAAAATATTTACCAGCGTGTGATACGTGTCCGAGATTTTGGCAGATTTTTGGAGTATGATTTTTTTTTTAAACCTTTGCCGTTTTGTATATTTTAAGCAAACCACTGTGTTCTTTGATATAAATATATCATGATTTTGTGATCATTTAACTTCTATCCAAGTGATTTTAATTTCTATTACACAAAATATTGAAGGCTTAATAATAAATATCGTATTTGCAAGAATATTCCTGATGAGATTTTGTCTTATCATTTAGGTGATACATCAACGGTAAGGTTCATTGATGACATGTTCGTGTCTTTCGGGGTCGATATTGCATATCTGCAGTGATCACGGATAGTGGGACATGTCAGAAAACTTACCTAAATAGACACTGATACAATGAACATGTTGATCGTGAGTCCTAGCAAAGAGTACACAGGTTGAGTGTGTATGGAGACGTTAGCAATTGGAGACATTAGCAAGTGGTAAATTTATACTCGATCTGTGACAAATACAACTAAATATATTCGAACTATGAGCGACAATGACTGGTGTATAGTGAAGCATTACGGGATAAGGCCTTTGTTTCGCTAGCGATACAGTCAGGAACAAGTTGTTGACTGTAGCTGTAACTAATTTACGAGCTTTCGTTCCTAAATAACTCTCCTACCACCGGGCAAATGCAATCACTGGTGAATAATGAATCATTCAATACGGAAGCAGCGCTTCAACTCACCATGGTGTTCAATAATAGCCATAAGCTGTTATCACTGCAGGGGCTCCGTTCCGGGCGCCATGCTATATGATAGCGGCTCGGCGCGGGATATAGATAGCGTAATGTTTGTTATAGCCGTTAGAAGCGTGGGTCGGGAATTAGCCATTTTAATGGCGGGTGCAACAGTGACCGAGATGCTAACAACATCGAGTCACATGGTGTTGTTAACTACTCCCAATACGTTTGAATGAAAACATGCTCCATGTCACAGATGTCCGTTGGCGAGAATGATCTCACGTATGAGTACGCTTATTCCCGAGTATTGTACATACGAGTAAGGAGTGGCATTTACAGATGTGATGTAATTATGGTATCAATTCACAGTGAGGAGCTTAATCAACGCGTTAGGCTACCAATTTAATGAGTTTTTATTTATTTTAAGGGATGTCCTCTACAACAAGCCACCCCTAGGAGGCCGATTTTAGGTCCAACATACACAAACACGCTTAATATATGACGTCTTGGTGTTAAAGTGAAAGTCATCGGGACAATCGCCTACTTTCTTCACGAGTAGTTTCCTCGTCTTGGGTCGTTGAGCCATCCTCCTCTTTTGCCAATACGAGCTTGGTTTTATCTCAAACCAGCTTTCAGTTAATAACTGGCTCCAAAGATTGAGTCGGAGATACTAAGAACTCATCTCTATGACGAAGAAGATAAAAGTGAGATATATTCCTAGAATCTGTAACAGAAGTTTCATAAGTTGCCATGGATGAAACAATTCGCGGTATCAAAACGATTGATCGCGCAATCCATAGAAATAACGTCAAAACTTAATTATATTGGCTCTGGCTCGGAACGAAAAGGGGATAATTTGCCAATGATCCTAAATAAATGAACATATTATTTCACTTACTGTAAACATAAGCGTTTTTGAGATGACCGCCATACCTCCTACAGTGAATCCAAGAGGATCTCCTGTTCCCTTCAATCGCAGCATAAATAGATGAATCTGTTTCAGGATAACATAGCTGGAGTCATTTTCCTTAAGGACGTCTAACGACCAATATGGAAGCTGATGATTGCCAAAAATCCACCAATGTATGATTCGACCCTGTGGTTAAACCAACGCCGATAGAAGGAGGGTGGGGAGGGTAGAAAGGAGGGTCGGGGTGGAGGGTGGGGTAGGGAGGGAGGATGGGGTGGAGGTAGGGTGTGGTAGAAGGAGGGGGTGGGGGGGGGGTAGGGTGGGGTAGGAGGGTAGGGTAGAAGGAGGGTGGGGTGGGTAGGGTAGGGTGGGGTAGGAAGGTGGGGTAGAAAGAGGGGGTAGGGTAGACGGAGGGTGGGGTGGTACGGAGGTGGGGTAGAAGGAGGGTAGGGTATGAAGGTGGGGTGGTAGAAAGGAGGGTAGGGTAGAAGGAGTCGAGGGTGGGGTAGAAAGGGCGGGTGGGTGGGGTGGGGGGGTAAGGTTAGGTAGAAGGGGGATGGGGGGGAGGGAAGGTGGGGTAGAAGGATGGGGTAGAGAGGAGGGTTCGGAGGTGGGGTAGAGAAGGGTGGGTGGGGGTGGGTAGAAGGAAGGTGGGGTAGAAAGAGGGCGGGGAAGAAAGAGAGGGTAGAAAGGATTGTTCGGTAGAAGGAGGGTGGGATGGAGTTAGGTGCAATGGAGGTAAGGTGGTGCAGAGGCAGGGTGGGGTGGAGAATGGGTGGGGTGCAGGATGGGTGGGGTGCAGGATGGGTGGGGTGGATGCAGGTTGGGTGGGGTGGAGGTTTGGTGGGATGGAGGTGGGATGGGTGGAGGTAGGGTGGGATTGAGGTGGGTTGGGGTGGAGGAAGGTTGGGGTGGAGGTAGGGTGGGGTGTAGGTAGGTTGGGGCTGAGGTAGGTTGGGGTGGAGTTAGGTTGGGATGGATGTTGGTTCGGATGGAGGTAGGGTCGACCGGAGGTAGGTTTGGGTTGAGATGAATTAAGGTTGGCGTGAATTAAGGGATGGAGGTAAGTTGGGGTTGAAGATCACTTGGGCAATAAGAGACACAGAGCTGGACAAGCGATGAACAGAATGACAAAGCGTTCTCATAACCCTTATAAAGAGTTCCCAGTATGCTCTCTGTTTTGTGTCGGTGGGTCTGCGCAATTGTTGTAATCGGGAATGTGACTCTAGTCCAATTACCTGAAATGCAAGGTCGTCCGTTTTCTCCTCATACACACCCTGTAGTCTGGACAACACACGTACGGGACTCTGCAGCTGCGACAATCAAATCAAATGACAAGTGTCATGTAGATAGCACTCATAAAATGCGGTGGTTATTAAGGCATTTTAAACAAGAGATATCGCATGATGAATTGTGCTAACGGTTAGATACCTGATCGTTAAGACCGTAAGCGACCACAAGGACGGAGCCAGTATTAAACACAGTGAAAACAATCCAATACAAATTCAACCATGCCTGGGTAACCTCAAGTGAGATGCCTCGGGTCACTATTGATATGAATGAGTTGGTTGCGAGTGCCGCGTCAGGGACGCTGGCTACTGCTAGGCCGAGGATGAGCAGGCGGAAGTCTTTGTCCAGTTGCATCACCAGATCACAAATCCGGAGATGATAATAGCGCCATGTGAGGATATCCGGAATTGATACCTTCCGCTCGTAACCATTTTTCACTTGATCATCGTCCCATGGCCAATGACCCTGATTTAGGTCTACGTCGGATAGGATATACTTCTGATATTTATGCACGGTATTTTGAAGGAAGCTGGCGAGAAGAATAATGAAACAAAACGGAAATATCCATGCGGCTGCGACGTAAAGCTCGACTAAGACGAAGAAACATTCCAGTTCCGGGCTGAGTTGGAACGGTTCAACAATGGTAAGAAGTAGGTGTTCCGCTTGTGGGAACATATCTAATACACCCGCTACATAGATGAACATATTAGCACAAATAAAGAGAACTGCATAGAGCAACCATATTATATTCCGTTTGCGTGAACCTCGACTTGATAATTTCAACGGAACTTTCCGTTCCTCTGCTTCGGCTAGGAATATTTTCCACATCTCTTGCAATCTAGGAAGATGATCCTCAGAATAACATGCATGGAAACACGTTGTCGCATTCAAAGCGCCTTGGAGGAACCAGAAAAAGGTTATCGTCCGGTAAGGCAACTGATTTGTTACAGCATCTAGAAAGACGTGAAGATAGCGCGCCAAATTTACCCACAGGCAGACGACTATGAAAAAACAGTAATTTCGACCATTTAAAACCCGCCGCCACCACGTTAAGTTCTCTCCGGGTGGGTCGTGATAAAGGCCGAAAACCCGCATCACCCAGAGAAGGACAGGGATGTTTTCCAGCATCGTCTCTAGATCTCACCTTCCTGGTCGTTATTTCACAACCCGTCTACTCGACGTACGTTTCCTCTACTCCCACGTAACAGCAAATTCAAATCCATTGCGTCTCATGTTTACATCGAGTAGCAGGCTCAAAATTTGTATCCGATTACAAATCCTTTTCTAAAGTCTTCGTCATTCAAAACAATTGATACGAACACACTGTTAGTATGGATGAATTAGTCGTATACGTGAAGCAGTATGGTGCGTTGGGTAATAGTAGTCTGCTTGGCGGTCTGCTTCAACTACATGCAACTTGTTTCCAATCAATATCGAACTACAGTGGCATACGTACATACTGATCGATACGATGTAATGTATGATCGATGCGGTGTGTGTACGGGAGTTGGAATGTGTGGGCCGCCCACTTGTTTGGCGCAGATGTTCTCAAAACTGATATGTCCATTTATTTTGCCAAGATAACACAATGTGTGGTCGTGTTCTCTTGCTCAGAATGACGTAGCAGGACTACCGTAACGGGCCCCGCCCCTCACCACGCCCAGTCCTCTTCCACGCCCCTGTCCCCGCAGAACGTGGCCTTTGAGTGGTCAGTTCCTGATATGGCCCTCAGTGGGTATGGGATTAAAATCCCAGACCCCCACGCTTATCATGAAATATGGACTTTGCTTCGGATTCTCGCCTAGCGCATCAAAACTCGCGGTCTCTCATAAGGACACAAAGTGTTGCGCTGTATTAAAGCCGCAGTGCACTATTAAAGCCTATCGCGTCCAGTATTGGTCATTTTGAGGAAGAAACGCACACGCCATGGCTTTACGAATATTTCAAGGCCTGTTGTTTTGGTTGTTGTCATCCCTCTCATTCTACGCCACCACGGTGAGATCAAGTCCTAGTCTTTTGTACCACCCTATAAACGTCTAGCCTTCGTCTTTGTAATCATCACCGTCGTCGTCGTAATCAACTGCATCGTCATAAAATCAACATCGCTATTTCCACAAATACTGATGCCTCGGCCCGATGGCTCAATAGCATCGCACAGGACGCCTGTCCCAGAGGCGAGGGTCCTGAACCCACCGTGAACAATGGTTCTGTGGCATGCGACCCAGTCCAGATATCACAATCATAATTGCGATACCATTAAAGCGTAAAACCCCAGCATTATATTTAATTTCATAAGCCAAAACAGGCCCGCAGCGTCTTTTCAAAAGTTTTGTAATCGTCATAACGTATTCATCATTATGTCTTCAGAGTTCAGAGGTTATTGAAATTGACCATCTGTGGAAGTTTGCCGTGAGTGGAAATCGTCGACCGGACAACTACATGTGAGTAATTATCACTTCTAAGATGATCCATTGACAATATGAATATGAAATACGGGATATGCGGTGACTGGCCTTGCATGACAATGCGTGTGGAATATACCATGTTGTGGGTACACAAACTACATTCATAAGTGGTAAATACTGGCAGTTGGGCTAGTCATAACATTTGGCTACGACATGGTTTACCGTGTAAGGGCCCGTCGACTTGAGAAGTGTCGCGTCAGGAAGCAATATAAAGAAGACGAATTTCATGTTCAACCGAGTCCAGCACGATAGTATATAGCGTTACGTTCGTTTCAGAGACGAGTATGGTGTGCTGAAGGGCTTTGTTCTGGACTTAACTTTCGCAGGTACCACATTATTTCACGGATTAATTACTTAGTATATTAGCAAACGTCTATAAAATGGTATGATGATCAATGTTGGACAGCTCATATTCTACACGAGTTGATTTGTATATTGTCACCAGTGTGTCAGCTGGCCGGTAAACCGTGCGAGTTCGTCATCGTGCCCATTGACGGCTGTGTCGACAACGAGGGAGACGCGTGGAGACCGGGTCAAGGTCACCAAATGTCGTCTGCTTGTTTATTACCAGTGTCTTGTCAATTTCAACATCGCAAGGTGTTTTTCGGCTCAAGATTTGTGAGTTTGGATGTGTTTGTTTCAACTTACAGCGCTTGTTCGAGGAGATTTCGACGCTTGTCCGTCCAGGGGTATCACCGACGAACGGAAAGAGTTCGTCGAGTTCACTGTACCATATACATCTACAAGATCTAACTTCTTTGTAGCCCCGGGCAATCCAAAGAACTTCTCAGATTTGCACTTGGATGGGATGAAAGTTGGTGAGAGAAGTCGTCAACCACATGTGTGTTTACATACCCTGTGGCCATGTTTACACAACTTAATATCGGGTTATCTGCGTTCCTAATCTTATTAAAAAATGTGCACTCTTGTTGCCTTGTAGTATGGCAAGTTTTATTTCGCTCGCTCTGAGATTGTGTTTTTGTCCCCATGCACAAGTTTGTAAACATTGAGGTATTAGGCTCGACAAGGGCGATTTAACAAGGATGAAGATGATTTTATTTGACTATCACGATAGTATCAGAACTATCACTGTCGCTGAAAATCACGATATTATCACTTTTATGGGTTCGCTATAACGATGAATCACGATTCTAAAGTGAAAAGCACAGGCTCTCTATTCACGATGCCGAGCCGCTATCTATATATAACATGTATATAGATCGCCGCTCGGAAGCTTGGCATCAGCCTGTGGAGGGAAGCATCCGTTAGTTAGCAAATCGATGGAGAAGCGTTGAAATCCGATTTCAATTGTTTTTAAATCAGGGTACAGGGTTATATCATATCTGTAAATACTAAAGCACTTGAATGAATGAGTAAAGTAACATTCCTGCATGTCTGAAACTGTTTAACCTACATACAATGAGAATCACTATCGACGATTGTTATCCTTGTCAGGGATTTCAATCGATGCATTGCATCGAAACGGTCACTGTCACGATGCATGGATGTTTCAATCTTTCGCTTCACCCCTAATGACAATATATCAATAAGATGAACGCTCGACTAGTAATTTATGACAAATTCGAAACGCTATGATCAAAAGTATCATCTTGACAGTGAACTTGGTTTAAGGGTCGACCAAGAATGAAAGATTTGCCAACGGCTTGCATGGAACCACTCTGCTTAAAGTCATGTCGTCGTTTTCTCTGTAATATTACGCGGCGGGAGCCATTAGGGAAGGAACCATCGTCCGTGCGCGATTTATGGGCCCTACAGTACACGGTAACATTCTTGCAATATATTCATCTTTTACTCTATGCATCTGTAGCGTATCTACTAGGATCGTTCCCAAATAGAGCCTGTGTGGAGAAGTTGAACCAGGGTAACCCCGAGATGATCACATGTCCAGGGATAGACGAATGCCTGCAGGTTGTTACCAGCGGCCAGGTAAGGTCTAGTTTTTTTGCCTGTAAGCCTTTCGAGGTGTTTGCTAATGACCATGATAATGGGATATCTCATAGCATTTGTTCCTTGGTGCGTGGTTTGTCTCGCCTGGTCAGCGGGTAGTGAGTTGTCTCGCCTGGTCAGCGGATAGTGAGTTGTCTCGCCTGGTCAGCGGATAGTGACCAGCGGGTCGTGAGTTGTCTCGCCTGGCCAGCGGGTAGTGAGTTGTCTCGCCTGGTCAGCGGATAGTGAGTTGTCTCGCCTGGCCAGCGGGTCGTGAGTTCGCGTGTGGGAATATCTAAGTGGCAGCTTTGTATTATTCGGGGCTGGTGGCATGATTGATATTTATCCAGGCAAAGCGATTTGCAAAAGATAATGCTGCTAGCTGTTGAACTCTCTGATGTCACGTGTTGTGTCCAGGTGGACGCGCTTTTCAGCTTCCGTACCAGACTTCCGGGTCTCGAGAGAACGGGAGCTACATACCAGCAATGTGCGGATGGCACCGGCGTCATGGCGATGAGAGGAAGGGCATTGAACTCGTGGTTCGTATTGCTTCATCTACGAATTATAATTTAGAACTTTAAAGTGTGCTAGATCATTTCATATGTAGACTGGGTGAAGGATTCAGCGCCACAGTCCGTATTATTTGTGACAGAAGCATGTATTTATGTATTTCCGTCGGTTGTACACGCGTGTATGTGCAAGCAACGTCTGTTGTGAGATTATCTTGTTTTCAGGTGGGACCCAGCGTTCAGCGAGCTCAAAGCTAGTGGTCGATTCAAGGAAATTTGTGACGAGGTTCCCATCAAGCATGGCGGAAGTGAGTAGTTGAGGCAGTCTTTATTCAGTCGCATGAGTCTTTTAATGGGAGCGTTTGAAGAGGAGCAGTGCATGTTTCCATGTCATCTCATGCCACGAAAACGTTGAAATAATGTCACTACAATATAACCGAATTTAGGGTTTTTCTCTGATTAATCCGATTTATGTGTCCTTAGGAAACTCAACACGATGCATCCTCGACTAGAGCATCCGGAAACGGCACCGGAAACTGCGCGTAATAAATCTTTGACCAGGTCATCCTGGACGGCGATGTATCCTTAGCTGGCATCAGCAGGACTGAGCTGTGTATTGAACACTTTATATCCGGTCGCAGTACAGTATATATCAATGCGTTATAATGCTCCAATTATCTATTGTGATACGCCTTTATTACGATTCGATAATAAAACAATTAAAAACTCAGGTTTGTTTTGCTAGTCCGTTGCTCTCTGAGAATACTTGTGAACAGTATTACTAAACAAAGGCCCAAGAAGGTGGTTGTTAGACCTAGAAGCGTCACTGGTCGTTCTCTCCCCAAAATCCCGTCCCGGAATTGTGTTCGCCAAGGATGGGTCCCCCAGCGCTGACGTTGCACGGCGTTATAACGCTGGCAGCTCAGTTTATGACGTGTTATTATACAAATATTGCCATTCGTTAGCGAAATTCGGTTCGTCGCAGGTCGAGTTGCTCTTGATGCTCAAGACATCGTTATGGATTAGCTGTGGATGTAAGAGAAAACCACGAGGCGCATCGACTGGGCCACAGTAGAACTACCAACGACTTGTCAGACACTAGCTCCGGTGTAACGGTAACATGAATTTATACCGTTACGAACAGTTAGTCAAAACACAGTCGGCGATATTTAGTTTGGACTATATCTCGCGAAGGGCTACATTTCGCACCTAGAAAATAACATATATCAAGAGCCTTTACAAAAAATAGACCTTTCGCTCCAAAAAACTTACCACCACTCGACGCTATTCTTCAATAAATGCCATCGATAGTTCGTTTCCGAACAAATCGCGATACGAAGTCTGCCATTTTGGAAACTATTAATTCTCGCGATTTCCCGCATTGCCTTAGCATCCCAAGTGGGGGGCACTTACCCTAACTCGGATAGGGGTGTGCCGCGGGACCTCGAAA
Source organism: Urechis unicinctus (assembly GCA_034190875.2). Lineage (NCBI taxonomy): Eukaryota > Metazoa > Annelida > Polychaeta > Xenopneusta > Urechidae > Urechis > Urechis unicinctus. The sequence goes on from CM067345.1 coordinate 1,830,627, forward strand.
TCCCGTACCCGTTGAACTCGTTGAGAATGAGAAAAAGTATACTCCATCGTACAAGGTATTATGCGATTGTCTAACCCGTCGTAAAAGTCGAGATGTCAAAAAAACACCCCCTTCGTGCGGCACATGTATACTATATCATTACACTTAAGTGCCCCCCCCCCCCCGGGCTTAGCATTAGACTTCGTCATTCTGCGCATGGGCAATGCATGTGGTCTTGAACTTGTAAACAAACATGTTGCTGTGTTTCTGACTTTTTACCGCTTCCCAAATTGTTCGAACTATAAATAATTACCACGGATGAAATCACCAGCCGAAAAGGGATAAAATCGTCCATAAAACATCATTGCATTCTATAACTCCATCACTTGTGTATGTTTTGTGCTTGGTAATTGTCTGAATCGATCTAAAAATATTCGCATTGCGTTGTTTCGAAAAAAGGTAAGACGTCTACGCAGACGTCTTGTAGGGCTAGTCAGACACTTGCCGTCAAGGATGATAGTCATGGTGATGACGATGATTATAATGGATGTGGCGGTGGTGATGACGATGAATATAATAATAGTGGAGGTGATGATGGTGATAATTAGAATGGTGATGATGATGATGATAATTAGAATGGTGATGATGATGATGATAATTAGAATGGTGATGATGATGATGATAATTAGAATGGTGGTGATGATGATGATCATGGTGATGATGATTCATTCTTAATAAACACTTATAAAGTAGAACAGCGTTTGCCCTGTGCACCTTGTAACCCACTGAAAGACTTGAGATACGGATATCTTCACACTTCTCGGAGCTTGGCCCACTTCACATTTCGTAGTGCTCACCTTTATCATTGTCTTTACTCTGACATGAATATTGAGGGTCGATACACACATACGATCAAGGGGGTTTTATCTGAAAGTAATATAATTAATGGGGTCATGTATTCGCCCTACTCTAGCGAACTAGGTTTTCTGGATGACGAGTCCGATGCGAGAGATGTGTGTTTGGTGGTGCGTATCCAAATGGTCTTACAGTCCAGCACACGCTCACTTCTGGTGTTCCTGCTGTATCAACAACAGACTCGTTCTAGCTTTGTTTACATGGACTAAATACGAATGGAGTTATTTGACAAATGACTGAGTTCTCAAATTGATATGCTAGTTTTAGTAAGACACGACAATCGGATGATAGCCGAATTAACTGATTAATGGCAGTGATATGCGAATGAAATGCTCCTGATATGATGAGACTGGAGTTTTATCGCCACGTGGTTCCGGTGAACTCGGCATGAAATCTTTTATCATGTACCAAGCTGCATGTAGTCACCTTATCATTCCGACACGAACCACGACAGCGGTCCAGTATTGAGCAGGTGCGTTGTGAAAAAAAGAGAATTAGTAAGTCATGTGTAACAATAATATATCGTGTTGACCGTACAATAAGATGCTGAAGTATGCATCGTGAGCGTGTGTGGTGCAGGGTAAGTGATGTCATGTGATCATTCGTGTGCGCGACGTCTTGTAAATGTAGAAGTTATTCATGATGAAATGCCGATATTACATAAGCCACAATAATTCTTCTCAGATGATAGACAGACCTTGGATTTCTTTATGTTTCAGTGAACCATCATCATATAATTTGGCTGTGCGTAAATCACCATGACTACGAAAGTCACGTCACCATGGAAGCTGAGTATCGGCGAGCGACTTCGTCAGGTGAACCCCGTCGTCTGCCTCCTCATCATCTGTTTCGCCTTCTCCTCCTGGATAGACATGTACGGCGTCTGGGTAGAACTCCCCATCCTGGTCAAACGGCTCCCTGAGGGCTGGTCCTTACCCTCATATCTTGTCATCATTGTTGAATGCTGCATGGTGATCCCTTTCATCTACGTCATCATTACCCGTTACTACCCGGGCAAGAGGCGCATGCGCGAGATGATCACTACCTACATTATAATGACTGTAGGTGCCACGGCGTGTGTGCTTATGGCATTTTTCTGGCACAAGACAGTGACGATAGCTGGGGTGGAGCGCTCGGTGGCTTTACTCTCACTCTGTGCGTTTCTCTGTGTTGTCGACACAGTTTCCACTGTGGTATATTATCCCTACATGGACAGGTTCAAACCACACTACCTACCGTACTTTGTGGCCGGGGAGGAAGTGGGAGGAATGCTATCAGGGTTTGCCGGCATGGCTCAAGGTGTAGGGGGGGAAATAATATGTCTCAATAAGTCCCGACTTGTTGTAGCTAGCGTCAACGGGACAAATTACACAGAATTCTACACGAATATCATCCAACCAGAGCCACGGTTTTCAGTGTCCGCATTTTTCCTGTTTCTTGGCGCCATGTTGTGCACGTCCATCCTTGCTTTCTCACTGCTCAACTTCACTTCGTTTGCTAAAAGAGAAATGATTAGCGAAGAGGAAAACGCGTATGAAAATGAGAAACTCAACCATCTCCCCGACGCGAGAACACACAATGGCGTCACAGTTGATGACAAAGGAGCAATTGCCTTGCGCAGCGACACTCAGCCAATGACAAACATTAACACACCATGCTTAAACGGATCAATGACAAATCATAACACATCAAGCTTAAACGATCAAAAGGAAGCAGGTACTTGCATCGACAAAACGGAGGATGGAATTCAACCGAATCGCATCAAAGGGCGCGGATATTTCCTCTTGTTCCTCAGCACCATTTCCTCTTTCATGGTTTTCGGCCTAGAGCCGTCCATCCAGTCATTCGCCTGTCTACCTTACGGCAGCGCTGCCTACACACTGGCCATTCGGCTCTGTACCATCCTCAATCCTATAGCTGCCCTCACCGCCTTCATCATCCCCACCAGATCACTCAGGGTGATCGTCACATGGGTGAGTCTGGCAACCGGTGTGGTCATCTACCATATCATCCTGGCGCTTGAGAGCCCCACTCCCCCTCTCCAAGACCACGTGATGGGGCCAATACTGGTGGTGCGTAGTCTACACACTCTCATAAAGTCTGAGTTTGATCATGAATAATCGGCTTGTTAACCATTGAATACTTGAAAGCATGCTATGCTCAGTAGTTTAGTAAGTTATCTGTTTGACAATTGGGCCTTTCATTGTCTAGGTGGCGCTTACGGTCTTTATGACTACTGCCTACGTGTACGCACGTGCAAACATGGCGGCTATCATGCGTCTGGAAGGCGGTCCTAACGGCACCCTCTACGCTGGCATGTGTCTGCAACTGGGCGCCTTCCTGGGCGGTATTACCGGATTCCTGTTGGTCAACGTGTTCAACCTATTTCAGAGCATTGCACCATGTCCGCTCTGAAGAATGGACATCGTGGAGTGTATTCTACTTGAAAGCATTAAAGCATTAATACTGGTTTTGCATGCGTTTCATGAGCAGTTATATTCAGAATTTGATATTGTAAAAATAAGGTAAACTACTATTACGGCATTTTATTAAACTTCCTATAAACAGAGATGACTTTTCAAGTGAATTAATGGAAAAGTTATATTTTGTTGGTACTCTTAACAGAATAATTGTCCTAAATTTATATTTCATTGACGCCATCTTGGTATGTTTTTTTAATAATGCAGACCACTTGACGACGTGGTTCTACAACGGGTTCAAACTCCATTCCCTCTATCCAATCATAGCAAATGTCATTTGACACCAGTGAGCGTTTAACTAGTGCGCACCTCAATAATCTGGGCCACTTGTCTCCTGCAAAACCACTTATAATAAACCTTTGTTTCTTTCAAGTGCGACCACAGCGCCAATAAACACAATTCCTGTCACGCCCCGAAAATGCCCAAGTTAGTCACGGGTTAAAGGTTTATGAAGGGATCAAACTGACATGTCAACAGCCGTGTATGCTGGTCAAATTTGGATTGTAAGTTCGTAGTCCATGTACATATGTCTGGTCTTTGTCTGACTGTCTGTCTGTCTGTCAGTCTCCAGTCCGTTCCGACAAGCATGTCTATCTCCAGCAACCAATACCCCCAGTGTTATATTCATCTTACAATTAGTCAACTCGGAAAGTTGCGAGCTGATCCCTGACAAACTAACATTCATCCACAAATGACGAGATAGCTGACAGCATGGTACCAGTTCATCGAATTCAACTGAGTTGAATGCTGTAGACAGCAACTACGGACACCTACAATCGAAAAATTTTGCATGCGTTTTATGAGCAGTTATATTCAGAATTTGATATTGTAAAACTAAGGTAAACTACTATTACGGCATTTTATTAAACTTCCTATAAACAGAGATGACTTTTCAAGTGAATTAATGGAAAAGTTATATTTTGTTGGTACTCTTAACAGAATAATTGTCCTAAATTTATATTTCATTGACGCCATCTTGGTATGTTTTTTAATAATGCAGACCACTTGACGACGTGGTTCTACAACGGGTTCAAACTCCATTCCCTCTATCCAATCATAGCAAATGTCATTTGACACCAGTGAGCGCACCTCAATAATCTGGGCCACTTGTCTCCTGCAAAACCACTTATAATAAACCTTTGTTTCTTTCAAGTGCGACCACAGCGCCAATAAACACAATTCCTGTCACGCCCCGAAAATGCCCAAAGTCACGGGTTAAAGGTTTATGAAGGGATCAAACTGACATGTCAACAGCCGTGTATGCTGGTCAAATTTGGATTGTAAGTTCGTAGTCCATGTACATATGTCTGGTCTTTGTCTGACTGTCTGTCTGTCTGTCAGTCTCCAGTCCGTTCCGACAAGCATGTCTATCTCCAGCAACCAATACCCCCAGTGTTATATTCATCTTACAATTAGTCAACTCGGAAAGTTGCGAGCTGATCCCTGACAAACTAACATTCATCCACAAATGACGAGATAGCTGACAGCATGGTACCAGTTCATCGAATTCAACTGAGTTGAATGCTGTAGACAGCAACTACGGACACCCACAATCGAAAAATTTTGCATGCGTTTTATGAGCAGTTATATTCAGAATTTGATATTGTAAAACTAAGGTAAACTACTATTACGGCATTTTACTAAACTTCCTATAAACAGAGATGACTTTTCAAGTGAATTAATGGAAAAGTTATATTTTGTTGGTACTCTTAACAGAATAATTGTCCTAAATTTATATTTCATTGACGCCATCTTGGTATGTTTTTTAATAATGCAGACCACGTGACGACGTGGTTCTACAACGGGTTCAAACTCCATTCCTTCTATCCAATCATAGCAAATATCATTTGACACCAGTGAGCGCACCTCAATAATCTGGGCCACTTGTCTCCTGCAAAACCACTTATAATAAATCTTTGTTTCTTTCAAGTGCGACCACAGCGCCAATAAACACAATTCCTGTCATGCCCCGAAAATGCCCCAGTCCGTTCCGACAAGCATGTCTATCTCCAACAACCAATACCCCCAGTGTTATATTCATCTTACAATTAGTCAACTCGGAAAGTTGCGAGCTGATCCCTGACAAACTAACATTCATCCACAAATGACGAGATAGCTGACAGCATGGTACCAGTTCATCGAATTCAACTGAGTTGAATGCTGTAGACAGCAACTACGGACACCTACAATCGAAAAATATTGAGAAATGCCAGTTATTGAATTGAGTGCCATGTTATGGTGTTAGACGGCAAATCTCAACCGACTCCATGAAATGTAAATGATAAATTGAGGCTCTCATGCAGCGAGTGAAAAGACCACCTAACAACCTATGTATACATCTCAAGTACCCCAGCCGACCAGTGCCCGCATCAGATCCAGTATAATTGCAAATTTTAAGTTCCATGTACAGTTTGTTGTGAGTGGTAGGCGTCAACAGCGGCCAATAATTACATATCCTTCTCAAATGTCAATAACAGCTTACAATAATATTATGGACTTCACTACTCTATTGAATATTTCTAGGTTGTAACTATAGTTAGGAATAGTTTCCTCGTTTTCTTTGTACATTTGCTGCGGGGCTGATTTCATAGTCGCCGCCAATTTTGTTGCGTGATGTCACAGGCGCAAACGGCGCCAGCAAGCGGTCGAACAGTAACTCGCTTTACGGGCGGTAAGAATTTTGGTACAGACTATTCTTATGCTCTATGTTGTTGTTTGAAAGTGGACAACTTATACATTACCAATCCGTGCCAATGAAGAAGACATGTGGATCGGGAAAAACAAAAAGAAGACGAATGAAAGAGGCAGTGACGACGAAACAGATGGGTGACGTGTTGAAACCTTAGTGCGGTGTTGTTGTGCACCACGCGTGAGACTCTGTGCAAGGCGATAAACGCAAGACCTTGGGTGCGTATTCCGTTTATAAAAGTTTGCCTCACATAAGCTTTCTCGTGTACTGGGTTTAGGGCCGTAGAGGGAGATCTTGTGGCAATAAACGAAACATTCCGCCAAGTATCTCTAACCATGTCTCCAGTATATACAATGATTCTTCATTCAACTTGAACGAATCATGGACAATTATTAATCATCTGGACTGTGAAGGGAATGTTTAGATACCACAACCTAATCAACTGTAATATATGAATCATACCATGCATCACAATTTGTAAAAAATCTAAAAATTCAAATATTCATCCCGGATTTTATAATAGCTGGCAGTTAATGATGGCATGTAGGAACGACAATAATGACATGACAAATACAAGAGGTTTTTTCCCAAATCGTGTGTAGAAATTTGAATAGCATTGCAACAAGTTACTTCTTTGCCATCAACAACCCCCCAAAAATATGAGCATGATATTCATTCGCCTTGTAAGTGCACAACATGCCCATTATAAACTTTACCTTGTTCAGGACTAGAATATTATCTATATAAGGTATACGATATGACCTTTATTGGATTATACCAGTAATCAACAAAGTAGTCCGAATGTATGCCGCAGAGGTTGGTTGTCAAAAGTGGAAGACTTTGAATCATGAAAGAGGGATTGTTCTGTTTCTTTCGTGCAAATCAAAGACATATTTTTGCTTAGCGGATGGAAAAGGGCATACTGGGGGATATATAGCACCTCAGACTCCAAGTCAGACTGGTTCAGCACCACTGACAGATCAAACATTCAGTTTAAAATCCCGTGGTCTTGGAAGCATACTTGCTTGCACACGATCCAGACACGTCAGTGCTGGTCGATGATTTTGTTGAAGCAATGATTTACTGGAAAAGAATAGCGTATTACCTATAGATGTGAATTAAAGTTATGATAGCTTATACATAATCACATGCAATATAAACGGGTAGACACTGCTTACTATGAACAAAGAGAATAATGTTTCACTTTAACACACAAATATTTCTCATATTCCATTGACGGAGAATAGTAAGTATTCCAACATAGAGTAATTTTATATGTGTGCAAGGCTGGGGTTAGAGGGTTATTTATTATAAGGACCTGACAGATATTTTTCTACACTCGAGCTATTAGCTTTTGCAGCACAATACCGCTGAACTGTCACCACAAATCAAGCCAATGGATACCACCACCTTTATACATATATGACTATGTTTAAATCTGCCACAACAAAATAGAAACATGAATGCATATGGGACTACAAGCTGATAAGCACAACACATGGTCTTTACTGTTACAATCATACAACAATGATGTGATGATAAAACATGATCAGGGCTCGAGTCTGACGGTTCTCCATGCACTGGGCTAACTCGGGTGTGGTGATGTCAATCTATTGTAGGGCTGGAAACTACTATCCATGTTGGATACCTGAAGCATCCGACGAAGAGAACGCATATGCAAAGTTAATTAATTAATTAGGGCTAAATTATTATAATGAATTTAGCAAATTTCACTCATACCGACCTGTCTTCGATAGTTTTATGCTATGGCCCAACAATATTAATGACTGGAGTATCACTTTCATGTAGTAACCTGATTAACCAAGTGTATATGCTTTACCTGGAAGAATACCAATCTTGTCAATACATGGATGTGAATCCAATTAATAGCTACTCCGACATATTGATATATTTCATCGATTTAAACCACTACAACAAACTATGCTTTCAGTTACGCGATTTCCAATTAGAGACAGCACAAGCCTGCCACTTGAATAGAGTGTTATATGACAAGACGGCTGTCGAGCAGAGTTTCTAATGTTTAGAGCGAAATAACTTAAACAGGACGATTCGGTATTGCTTCAAATATATACAAATTAACTTAGACTTGGACCGACGTTATCAATTTGCGTAATCAGTCTTAAATCTAAGTTGACATTTGGTGGCGCAGTCGCCTCATTCCTCATGATACTGCGGGAATCATTCGTCCATCTTATCACATCAGAACCTAACACCATGCTGCTTTGTTTGCGCGTGAGCAAAGATTTTCGCTTTAGTTTTCTCGATTTTCATTTTCAATGCCGTCAGTCGCGTACGATATGCAAAACATGTGTGCAGCACAACAGTCGATCGAGTACTACCTTGTTGTTCTAACAGAAGAACCCCCTTTTTATCAGGAGCTTGACAAACATGCTTATCTTAACACCACTTATCCCGTTATAAATACGCACTGAGAAGAATTTTAAGTCACGAAAGGTGAGAGTATTAACTGCATTTAATGTGGGGTTTTTTTTTACCAATCTTGCGGGAAACACTTGATATTCGATTAACTTTTCTACGAAATTCCACACCGAATTCTAGTGGGAAGAATTCCATAAAACTGTCGTTGCTAACAACCTGTATCTTGCATGGCGTTGTCTTCAATAAACGCGCGGAATTGGCCAAGTTGTTATCCTACCGTTATTGCCATCATCTGCCTGATAATACTTTTCACAAGTTAATCAATTTATACTAGATTTATACCTTATAACTTACCGGCCTAGTTGCCTTTTCCCCCTCTTGATTCGCTTTCATAATAAGTCCGGTTCGAACTAAAGAGCGATAACACAAATGGAAAATGGTGGCGAGAACATAAGCAAAAAGTTTAGAACATAGTTTCGTTTCCATTTTGGTAACTATTTGTCAATTTTGCGGTTTTGTAGATTACTTATCATTACAGATAAAGGTGTTGGTGTAATGCCCGGTTATTCATAGCACTGCAGTTTGATTCTACATGATGGTGGCTGCACTAACGTCTATTTTTGTAGCCTATTTGCCTTTTCCCCCTTGCAGTTAGCTAACTTAGAGTAGTTTGCATGTAGCCTTCCAAGCTTTCAGCATCAGCTGTGCTGATCATAATATTATTTATATTGTGACAGCTTGCCACAGAGGGTATGAACGCGCTGCTGACCATGAAGGTTAGGGGTATACCGGATCCAGACGACATTCCGGAAGACCTTCCAGATGAATCCAGTCAATTTGACACATACGTCGAACGTCTGGCAGCCTATAGTGGATACCTGATGATATTAACCGGGCTAGGGAGAGCAACCCACACCTCTTGGAAGATGCTAGTGTTGCTTTTTGAATTGTTTATTTGTGTCTATTTTTATGTTTATGTTTCTACAAAACTTATGAGTTGTTTTAGTATTTGGCAAAGACAATAAGTTTCCGGCGATCATAGAGTTGTCTACATTGTATGTATGTTTTTATCGCGGCGATTATAGAGGAAAAGTTATCTTATGCTTATTGTACACATATCAACATATATTATTTTATATCAATAGAAAACGCGTCAATATTTTCATTATTGGTCGATATGTAGGTTATATAATCTTCCTTATTCATTCCCGCAAACTGAAACAGAGTTAGCACCTATATTCTCCTTACCATCTTGCGATCAGGGTTGTTTAAACAGTTAAATAACTATAATTTGAGAGATTTGGGACTAAGATAACTGGATGCGTACAATATGCACCCATTTAGCGCCATTAAGAATCGTGTTGAGCTGTTTGGCAGATGCATAGCTTTCCCAGCACCTCGAAGTCACTAGATGACGTTACAATGAGACAGTCCAGTATGGCGTTTTCGCAATTCTTTAAAAGAAACCGGTCTCTTCTGAAGATACAGTACCGTTCAGAGGCTATTTATGTGGCATTGACCAGCACCTGTTGCTGATAGGGGTCACTGATGATTCAGAGGCGTTAAAGGAAGTCATCGTAAATTGGGTGGTTACTATAATTGAGCGTGTGCGCTTTTGTATGAGTTATAGACAATCAAGGCAGAAGTAATCAGCTTATTTATACTTCAACAAAACCGTTATCTATTCAATAAAAACATATCGTTTCATTCTGTATTTCTTGTCAATTTAGACTTGCCGTCATCTTATTGCTTAACTTGATGACCAATTGTGCCACCATGAACCTTTGCCGCTAGGTGCTAAAACCATTATTTTTACCGACAGATGGCGGTTTGGTTCTACGAAGTATTAGAGTGAGCCCTCTTCGTGTAACTATAAACTCTCTGATTACGTCTCCTTAACAATGTCTTCCATTGATTCATGGTCAAATCAAAACCTGCAGCGTGTAATCATACACTAATGGGGACATAATGGAATGCTTTTGAACATATGAAACACATTCACTAATAAAAATCCGATGATGCCCCCACAAAAGGCGCCTAGCTGGATACACAACCCAGCATAGAGTGTAGCGTTTCGTCCACCTTCCTGACGCATGGTGGTAACGATGTTGGCACGGGCGTAGACGAAACACGTGGTCATGAGAACATTCAAAGTCACCTGCAACAAATAGAACGATTATTGATAGCATTTGAAGATAACAACTGCCCTGACACTTTGCGTTGTGATTTCTTGGTTATCCTAGTGTATCAAACATAAGAACGAGTACAGTTTCACATGAAATCTTACAGGTATTTCACTTCATACTTTACACATTCATGTATTTACGTTTACCAGGACTCACCACGATAACTGCACCCATCACGTGATCGTGTAGAGGTGGTGTAGGGCTGTGAAAAGCTAAATACATGTGGTACCCAAAAGCGACCGTGGACGTGCCCACAAACGACACGATGACCATAAGTGACCGAGTGGGCAGCAGGAAGGCTATTAGGCCCACAAAAGGGTTAAGGACGGTAGAGATGCGTATGGCTAGGGTGTAGGCCCAGGTGCCGTAAGGAAGGCAAGCATACGTTTGAATGGACGGTTCTATGCCCCACACAATAAAAGCACCCAGTAAATTGGTGCAGCCCAAGCAGGTCAATCTGGCCAGCGACTTGCGAGAACGTTTGGCACCAGTAGCCTTTTTATGGAGCGTTCCGTTGGAGTCATTAACTGGATTGTCTTCGTCATCAACATCCTGGAGTCTCGTTTCTTCTGGTGTCTGCGATTTCTTCTTTCCCACCATTTCCTTTTTTGCAAAAGAGGTAAAATTCAGGAGCGTAAATGATGCTATGGAAACGCAAAGCGTGAAGCAAAGAAACAAGAAAAAGCTGGTGACAGAGAAGCGAGGCTCAGGCACGACTACGTCCATGTAGAAGTCCGTGGTGTTCAAACCCGTTTCTTCATCATATTCTCGGCTTGTATTGATGCATCTCACACTAGCCCCTACACCCTGGGCTAGACCTGCAAAGCCGGAAATCATCCCTCCGATCTCCTCGCCAGCTATGTAATACGGCATATAAAAGGGCTTGAATCTGTCCATGTAGGGGTAGTAGGTCACGGTGGATATGGTGTCCACCAAACAGAGGAAAGCGCACAATGATAGCAGGGCCACGGAGCGCTCGCTCCCAGCGACGACCTGCGTCTTAGTCCAGAGAAAGGCGATCAACACGCACGCCGTGGCGCCAACGGTCATGATGACGTAACAGGTTATCATCTCACGGTAGCGCCTCCTACCGGGCCACACCTTGGTGGCCCCAACGTAGAGAAAGGCGATCACTGAGCAGCATTCAACAATGATGACAAGATATGAGGGTAAGGACCAGCCCTCAGGGAGCCGTTTGACCAGGATGGGGAGTTCTACCCAGACGCCGTACATGTCTATCCACGAGGAGAAGGCGAAACACGCCACGAGCAAGCAGACGACGGGGTTCACTTGGCGAAAGCGGGATACAATGCCCTGTTTCCATGGCGATTCTTGATGATCCATCGTGTGATATGCGCTAGTGCAGCCTATGAGAGTAGTATTGGCGAGTCGGAAGAACTTACCGGCTACACACGCAGGCAACAAACCAGGAGATCAAACACTTGTCTTACGAACATATACAGAACACTTCATTGGCACGCACTCTAACACATAAATTTTACAGAGCTATTAAAGTTTGTTCTAATTACAGTTCTTTGATAGAAACCGTAAATGTTACGGATACTGACCTGGCACCAACCACACGTCTCGCACACCTGGCTGATATGAGATTCAGGGATCCGGACGCTCAAATGTAAACGGCTGAAAGGTTGGTATATTAATCAGACAGAAGAAACATACACTTGTTGTCGTTGTATCGATCTAGACTTTGAAACAGCCTTCGACTTCAATCCAGATCATCGTACCCACCCAGATAGTCATGCCGTGTTGTCCCTTCATTGTTTTACTGTAGTTCATTTACATGTTGAGGAATCCATTAATCTATATTTGTCACCAATTTCAATGAACGACATTGACGACTGCGAACATGGAGCTAGCTCATTAATTTGTTTGTTATGTATTTATACGATATCACATCACGGTTATTTATTGATGTGCAATTAGCCATGCAGCCTCGTATTTGGTTAACTGAATCCTGACTATCAACATTAGAGGACGCCTGTTGAACTTCATTCGGGTCGTCCCCTCAGTATCTCTCGCGCTTCAAAAATTTTGACAAAACATGCTGTTGTAAAGTCATATTCCAACATTTAGGCGGCTGTACTGCAACCAAATGTAAACGGTCCCTGTGCCCTCATTGGCCAACCAATTAAAACGGCGCCAAAAAGCAATCGATTAGTTACTCGTTTTACGAGCGGTAAAAATGTTGGTACAGACTATTCTTATGCACTCTGTTGTGGTTGGAAAGTGGACAACTTCTGCATTACTAATTCGTGCCAATGAAGAAGACATGTGGATCGGAAAAAAAAAAAAAGAAGAAGAATGATAGAGGCAGTGATGACGAACGCCCCTGGGACGGGAGAGATTTCGAAACGGATGGGCGACGACTTGAAACCTTAGTGTGGTGTTCTTGTACACCACGCGTGAAAGTATGTCGACTATTCGAGAGACTCTCGATATACGCGAGACCTTGAGTACGCGGTCCGTTTATAACAGTTAGCCTCACAATAATGACATGGAATGGGAGAGTTTTTTTCCAAATCTTGTGTAGAAATTTGAATAGCATTGCAACAAGTTACTTGTCTTTGGCATCAACAACCCCCAAAAATATGAGCATGATATTCATTCGCCTTGTAAGTGCACAACATGCCCATTATAAACTTTACCTTGTTCAGGACTAGAATATTATCTATATAAGGTATACAATATCACCTTTATTGGATTATACCAGTGATTCACAAAGAAGTCGGAATGTATGCCGCAGAGGTTGGTAGTCATCGGGCCATAAGTGTAAAGTGACTTCCGTAGACAAAAGAAAGTGGAAAACTTGATATATTGAACAAGGTCAGAAAGAAAGACTGTTTTATGCTTTTTTCGGGCAAATCAAAGACATATTTTTGCTCAGTGGACGGAGCAAGGCATACTGGGGGATACAAGGCACCTGAGACTCCAAGTCAGACTGGTTCAGCACCACTGACAGATTCAATTTTCAAAGAACAAGTTTAACGTCGAACGTCTGGCAGCCTATAGTGGCCACCTGGGGATATTTACCGGGCTAGGGAGAGCAACCCACTACTCTTGGAAGATGCTTGTGTTGCTTTTTGAATTGTTTATGTGTGTCTATTTTTATGTTTGTGTTTCTACCAAACCTATTGTTTTAGTATTTGGCAAAGACAATATAGCCTGTCAATGGTGTAGGTGACCAGTAGTGGCTTCTAGCTAGTAGTATCCCTCAATAATGTCATGTTATGGCTTTTGCACCGAACATATTCTGCAAATTATGTAGGTTAAGGGCAATACCTTAGAGCTACGGTTATCCTGAGTGGTTACATCGACTCATTCTCCTTATTTGTTTCAGTCATAGCCTACAACAGATAACTACTTCTAAAATGCAAAGAGTCTGCTGCCTGAACGGCCCAGTTGTCAGCATGTAAAGTGCTGCAGCTATGGTGTATTGTTTTGATTGCTGTTTGTTTAATGAAGGTGATTCATATACTGGCTTATAAATGTTATCTGTTGTGTTTCAGTTATTGACCAAAATTTTGGCTATATATATATGCATAAATAGTATGAATATAGTTAAGATAGGGTGAAATAATTCCCTACCCCGCCCAGTGACATGCTGACATAGATATCCTTTGATGAGAAACTACTAAGACGAGGCACACCGCGCACCCTTGATGGTCGTTTTACGGCTTCCTTTATCAAGGAAGTTCGAGGAATTCATTAATCTATATTTGTCACCAATTCCAATGAACGACATTGAAGACTGCGAACATGGAGCTAGCTCATTGATTTTTTTAGGTATTTATACGATATCACATTGTTCTAAGAGTGACTTTGAAGTTTCTTAGAAGTTGGTCGTGGTGCAAAACTCGAAGACTTTTATAATTTAGATAATTATAGTTAACTGAATCAAGACTATCAACATTAGAGGACGCCTTTTGAACTTCATTCGGGTCGTCCCCTCAGTATCTCTCGCGCTTCATCCATTTTGGTAATATTGTATTACTTCAAGGGACAACGAGGTCGTCACCCCGTCACAGCAGGATGGTGTGTCACCCAGTTACAGCAGGATGGTGCGTCACCCCGTCACAGCAGAATGGTGCGTCACCCAGTTACAGCAGGATGGTGCGTCACCCCGTCACAGCAGGATGGTACGTCACCCCGTCAGAGCAGGATGGTGCGTCGAAATCCTGTACTTCTCACCCATCTTATGTTATAATTATAACCAGGATAACTTGGAATCGATTATTAATGAGCGAGAATTGGAATCGACAGCAACACCCAAACCATAAAGCAGTTGATGGTATCATGTTCCCATTCCGAGTGAATACTTCGTGTTGTTGGGCGTGTGTGATTGCATATGTTACAAATATGAATTTGACAAGCACATCAGTTGACAATTAGAGAGGTTATGAAGAATAGGGGTAGGTGTTTATGGCAATAATTCAGGTCAGAGCACGCGAAATTATCGCGCGGAACAGTTAGCTAGCGAAATATCTTTCCCTGGAAAATTGAAACTCTTCTATCGAACGCAAGTTATTATAGGGATATAAATTCTAATTCATGTGAAGGGTAAACACATTTGTTTGCCACTGTATACTGCCATGTATACAGATCATCTTCATCTGCTTCTCCCATTCAATCTGATAACGAGAGTATATTAAACAATGAATCAAACAGTCACGGAATCCAGTATATTAAACAATGAATCACACAGTCACTGAATCCAGTATATTAAACAATGAATCACACAGTCACTGAATTCAGTATATTAAACAGTGAATCAGTCACTGAATCCAGTACATTAAACAATGAATCACACAGTCACTGAATCCAGTATATTAAACAATGAATCACACAGTCACTGAATCCAGTATATTAAACAATGAATCACACAGTCACTGAATCCAGTATATTAAACAGTGAATCAAACAGTAACTGAATACAGTATATTAAACAGTGAATCAGTCACCGAATCCAGTACATTAAACAATGAATCACACAGTCACTGAATCCAGTATATTAAACAATGAATCACACAGTCACTGAATCCAGTATATTAAACAATGAATCAAACAGTCACTGAATCCAGTATATTAAACAATGAATCAAACAGTCACTGAATCCAGTATATTAAACAATGAATCAAACAGTCACTGAATCCAGTATATTAAACAATGAATCACACAGTCACTGAATCCAGTATATTAAACAATGAATGACACAGTCACTGAATTCAGTATATTAAAAAGTGAATCAAACAGTAACTGACTACAGTATATTAAACAGTGAATCAGTCACCGAATCCAGTACATTAAACAATGAATCACACAGTCACTGAATCCAGTATAATAAACAGTGAGTCAAACAGTCACTGAATTCGGTTTATTAAACAATGAATCACACAGTCACTGAATTCAGTTTATTAAACAATGAATCACACAGTCACTGAATCCAGTATATTAAATAGTGAATCAAACAGTCACTGAATCCAATGATTACACTTTTCACACAAGCATTAGACAAGTTATTAAAAAAGAAACATCTGTTTCAAAAGGGTTTGCATTCCAACACACAGTCACCCATCCAAGAATAAACAGAATCCAGAGTCACTGACCACTATACCGAACAAACCAGCCAGAGTCTGACCACTGGACCGAACGAACCAGCCAGAGTCTGACCACTGGACCGAACGAACCAGCCATAGTCTGACCACTGGACCGAACAAACCAGCCAGAGTCTGACCACTGGACCAGTGAATCAAACAGCCAGAATTCTGACCTTTTCACACTGGAACGAACAAACCAGCCCAGACCAGCCAGAAGAACGACCAGCTGGACCACTGGACCGAACAAACCAGCCATAATCTGACCACTGGACCGAACAAACCAGCCAGAGTCTGACCACTGGACCGAACGAACCAGCCAGATTCTGACCACTGGAACGAACAAACCAGCCAGAGTCTGACCACTGGACCAAACGAACCAGCCAGAGTCTGACCACTGTACCGAACAAACCAGCCAGAGTCTGACCACTGGACCAAATCAACCAGCCAGATTCTGACCACTGGACCGAACAAACCAGCCAGAGTCTGACCACTGGACCAAATCAACCAGCCAGATTCTGACCACTGGACCGAACAAACCAGCCAGAGTCTGACCACTGTACCGAACAAACCAGTCAGAGTCTGACCACTGGACCAAACGAACCAGCCAGAGTCTGACCACTGGACCGAGCAAACCAGCCAGATTCTGACCACTGGACCAAACGAACCAGCCAGAGTCTGACCACTGGACCAAAAGAACCAGCCAGATTCTGACCACTGGACCGAACAAACCTGCCAGAGTCTGACCACTGGACCAAACGAACCAGCCAGAGTCTGACCACTGTACCGAACGAACCAGCCAGAGTCTGACCACTGGACCAAACGAACCAGCCAGATTCTGACCACTGGACCAAACAAACCAGCCATAGTCTGACCACTGGACCGAACAAACCAGTCAGAGTCTGACCACTGGACCAAATCAACCAACCAGATTCTGACCACTGGACCGAACAAACCAGTCAGAGTCTGACCACTGGACCAAACGAACCAGCCAGAGTCTGACCATTGGACCGAACAAACCACCCAGAGTCTGCACTAAATGCTCGCTGGTTGATTGTGTAGCCGGATCCGGGTCATCTTCTTTCAGATATAGTTGACCACTGCCCTACCGCCACAGACAACAGTTCAGCGTCGGTTGCTTACCTCGCTTTACAGAATGACGCGTTACAATCGCGACGAGTTTTGAAACAACTACCTTCATTGGTATTATCCTTTGATGTGTGTGCCTGGAAAATTAAACGTATTGCAATACGATCATATTCTTATGAATCGAATGGACAGGCGGTCGGTTCCTAATGCCAAACTTCCGAACGCCAAATGCCGATTCGCTATCTATATAGAACTTCAAGCGCTCGGTTTCCGATCCCCAGTTTTCGCGCACCGGGCACTTTCAATCTTAGCAGTAATTGATTCAGCATCGCTGTAAACCTTTTCTGAATACATAGCATCACAACATTACCTATGTCCTACTCCATTGTCCCTGGCACTTGATCCATCTGAGTGGAGCTGGGTGACATACAACCCTCTTCGTGACGTACATTTGTCTTCATTTTGATAAACACCAAGTGCACACGTCTACGCCCATCAGCTTCACCAGCCCAGTTTGGAGTGGAAAATGGCCCCCGATTTCTTCATCATGAACCCAGCAACGCAGGTTAGAACATTCAACTGGGAGTTAGAAAGCTAAACTTCATTTAAATCGAGACGGTTTACGAGCCGCTCGAGAATGAATACGTCCTGAGCCTTAACTTGTATGACATACACAACGACTGGACTCGATGGAATAGTTGCTGGAAGTCAAATAGGTTCAGGTGTTCCTAAAGGGCTGCCAATCTAAAACTGAAAATAGGTACTTAACCAATAAAAGATTAGAACAATAATACATTTGTTATACCAATAGCTTGTTCCGTGGTAAACTTACCATTTTTTTTCTACAGCAAGTAACCAATAAAGCGCTACAGTGCGTACAAGGCTCTAAAGCAAGTGATTGTGATTTTGGTTTACATTTGACAGGCACGCTGAAGGCTAGCTCCGGTCGAACGGTATATGATATATACCGTTCTGCTTCAACATTGTCCGCGAGTCGCAGAAAACGCGTTAGGGTTAATGTGCTCTATCCCGCATCTAGAAAATAACATATATCAAGAGCCTGTACAACAAAAAGTCATAACTCACCAAAAAACTTACCCCAACTCGACGCTATTCTTCAATAAATGCCATCGATAAATGAAAAATCCGATCGATATTTGGATCGAAAAAATTTGCATTGCCTTACCCCCGGGGGGGGGGGGGGCAGTTGGCCCTAACTCGCGCGCGGGACACATGTATACTACCTCTATAGAGGCACTACCCCTTCGTGCCCCCCCCCCCCCCCCCCCCCCCGGTTTAGCATTAGTCGTCGATGGGTTACGTCATTCTGAGCATGCGCAATACACGTGGTCTTGAACTTGAAAACAAACATGTTGCTGTGTTTCGGACTTTTTACCGCTTCCCAAATTGATCGAGCTATAACTAATTATCATGGATGAAATTCCCCGCCGAAAAGGGATAAAATTGTCCGTGAACATCATTGCATTCTAAAACTCCATCACTTGGGTATGTTTGGTCTTTGGTAGGTGTCTGAATCGATCTCAAAATTTTTACATTGCGCCGGCTTTAAATAAAGTAAGACATTTACTCAGACGTCTTGTAGGGCTAGCTGAAGGCAAGCCAAGTACAATGATAAGAACAAATACAGTGATGGGATATGTAAATCTGCAACTTGAAGCACTGATATTATTTTTTAAACATATATTTGTTGAGGAATGTCTGGATTTTAATCAAGGCATTAACAAAGTAACAAATATTCCACCTGCGTGTCAAAAAGATGATCCATTGTGCTGTCCGTCACCCAACATCACGAAGACATCGTATTGATTACAGTTAAGCATTAAAGTTATACAGCACACAAGGAGTTGAATAATATCGAACGAAAAATAGCACGGATTTTATAGAAAAACTCCCGTTGTATTTTTTATATTTTCAGAAATATGATTATGACGGGGAAAGTTGATTCACAATAAGCATCGAGTTGTGAGGGGTAAAAAGACACGGTATGAGCTGCTAGGTCTGTGGGCAGCATGTGACGGTATGAGCTGCTAGGTCTGTGGGCAGCATGTGACGGTATGAGCTGCTAGGTCTGTGGGCAGCATGTGAAGCTCTGTGTGCGTCCTCATGCAGAGCCGGGTAGCGATTGGGGGTGCCTCGTCTGCCTTTGGTATGTTGAATTTGGATTTCTAGACAGAAGACAAACACTATCACACACACCAGAAAGTGACTTAGTGGACAAAACTATCACACTAACACACCACAAAGCGACTAAGTGAACAACACTATCACATTTACACACCAACAAGTGACTTAGTGAACAAAACTATCACACTAACACACCAGACAGTGACTTAGTGAACAAAACTATCACACTAACACACCACAAAGCGACTGAGTGAACAACACTACCACATTTACACACCAGAAAGTGACTTAGTGAACAAAACTATCACACTAACACACCAGAAAGTGACTTAGTGAACAAAACTATCGCACTAACACACCAGAAAGTGACTTGATGAACATCACTAGCACACTTACACACCAAAAAGCGAACAACACTACCCCACTCACACACGAGTAAGCGAACAATACATAACGCCTGCTGGAACAATGGTTTAAAATAATATAACGCTATGATATTGTTTACAACAAATACGCGCGTTGCAATCATAACGTGTACACAACACACTGTCAAGTCAATATATCACCCTCGATTAATACAGGATGTGACAAAACTCACGATGTGTCAAGTTTGTATGCAAGGCGACTTAATGATATATACGTCGGGTAAGAAAACCACCACAAGCAGACAACATGTTTCTTTCACACACTAGTCGCTTTGTTAAAGTCCTCATCTACGTTGCTGTTGGTTTTGACATCAATAACTCGCGTCTCTTTTGTGCATGCCTGCTTGGAGACATGCTGTAGTGTAGGCCGGGCGACACTGTCATTATAACAAGAATTAATCATGTGTCTAAGTGACTTGTCAGGCAAGCTAAATACTGGCTGCTGATATGCAAACATCGACAGCCGGTGATAGCACAGTATTTCTGGATGGCAAGTTTCCCATCTGAATCACCATTCCTAAGACCTCTGTCGACCAAGCACTGTTTCGGTCATGAATATTTTTACAAAGCAAGAGGTAAGAATATTTGCAACATCCAGAAAGCGGCATAGATGCTCGCAAATATGTAACAGCCTTACTCCGACATCTTACATCCGATACTTTCGCAATTGCATTGTTGTCAAAATGCAAATGACATGAACGGAAATGTAAAGCGCGGTGTTTTGGAGTACGATGGAGCGTGGGGAGTAGGTTTTCTTGATAATGTTCCTTGTTGTTATGGAGAGGGTCGGGTCGATACGATGATTGGCCGAGCAGCAGACGGGTACCGGGGCCGGTGTGACAATCACGGGGAGCCTAGATCGCCCTTCTAAGTAGATGAGATGGCTGCATCCGCTGTCGAAAATCCTACGTCAGACACAGCACACATTATTCCTACGTCAGACACAGCACATGGCATCAATCCTACGTTAGACAAAGCACATGGCATCAATCCTACGTTAGACTCAGGACATGGCATCAATCCTACGTCATACGCAACACACAGCATAATTCCTATGTCAGACACAGAACATGGCATCAATCCTACGTCAGACACAGTACACACATTATTCCTACGTCAGACACACCACATGACATCAATCCTACGTTAGACAAAGCACACATTATTCCTACGTCAGACACAGCACACATTATTCCTACGTCAGACACAGCACATGGCATCAATCCTAAGTTAGACAAAGCACATGGCATCAATCCTACGTTAGACACAGCACATGGCATCAATTCTACGTCAGACACAGCACATGGCATCAATCAGACACAGCATATGACATCATCATCCTACTTCAAAGCACACATTATTCCTACGTCAGACACATGACATCTACGTCCTACGTTAGACAAAGCACATGGCATCAATCGTACGTTAGACTCATGACACGGCATCAATTCCACGTCAGACACAGCACATGGCATCAATTCTACGTTAGACAAAGCACATGGCATCAATCCTACGTCAGACACAACACATGGCATCAATCCTACGTCAGACACAGCGCATGACATCAATCCTACGTTAGACAAAGCACATGGCATCAATCCTACGTCAGACACCGCACATGGCATCAATTCTACATTAGACGCAGCACGTGCCATTAATCCTTCACCAAACACGCAACTAAGCCCAAATCAGTGCCTTATGCAATTACAATCATATCTAAGTTCATACTTTCGCAAATTTTTATTAAAAATATTAGCACTGGTTTCTGCAGTATTTTTATGATTGACATAATTTTCCTTCTCAAAAAGCCTGAATACACCTCTGTGTCGAGCTTTATCGACAATGATTTTGTCCACGCTTCGGAGTACCACTGACTGATATTTACGACAATGATTTTGTCCACGCTTCTGAGTACCACTGACTGATATTTATGATAACGTATGATGGTCGTAATATTTTCGCCTGGTTAGTAGGATTGAATTATGCATGAGAGCATCAAGTTAGGTGGCGCGCATCAACTCCACCCCTGCTGGGGCCAAACGGAAGCGTCTCCTGGACACCACATTATCTAGTACTTGAGGGACATTTTTTATATAACTTGTCACTGTTTGATGCTTCTTTATAAGGTTCGCACAGTTTCGGAGGAATATTATGCTTCAACCCTCGAGTGAGAATCGAATGAGTTCGCTCGGCTGTTCCGACTCGCTGCAATGACTGATACGCAGATGCACCTTGTGTAATGAGCCCATTTGAAGAGGCGTCGACGCCAGATAACGACCATCAGGCTGTGACAAACGAGGCTGACTCATCCTTGCTGTCAGCACCCAGCCGAATGTCTGTTACTGGCGAGGGAAGCAAAACGAGGCTGATAATGAACGAGAGAATCGGTTCAATATTGGAACTTTATCGCCAGCAGAAAACCAGACGACATAGAAAACAGCCAATGACTGTGATAA
This sequence comes from Urechis unicinctus, assembly GCA_034190875.2. Lineage (NCBI taxonomy): Eukaryota > Metazoa > Annelida > Polychaeta > Xenopneusta > Urechidae > Urechis > Urechis unicinctus. The sequence continues at coordinate 1,853,002 of CM067345.1, forward strand.
CAAAGACAATTTACTACAGCCATATTACTATTTTTATAAACACGAGTAGATCTTGTTTAAATTTTGGCTAATTAAATTGTATTCTAGACCTGATGAATTCTGTTCGTGTTTACAATGAAACTTTGAGAAAGTCGGATGTTAGACAAGACTGTAGTCGTGTCAGATACCAATGTGTGAATAAAGGGTGCTGAATGTCCCTTATTCCTCCCCATTAGGAGGGAGCAAGTTATTCAAGACGCAATCGCCCGAAAAAAGCCAACAGCCCGGCGCTTCTGTCAACAACAGACTCTCTTTACCATTCTCCACCCCGCCCGGCTGCAGCCGAGTTGCCCCGATAAGGTCACATCACAAAGTGCCTCCACGTGCCTCCAGGCGACTCAACCTCCGTCCCTTACCCCGCTGACCAGTCTGTCTAGTACACCCTACCGTCTCCCACCATCGCCTCCCAACTCCGGCCAATCGCAACAACGTTGAATGCTTCCCTCCCCAATGCGGCGACAGAATGGATGCGTTATGTTGGAGCTGGATGCGGTGTGATGCGTTCGGAGATGTGGCGGGGAACGAAGACTGGATGAGGTGTGAAGCGTTCTGAGATGTGGCGGGGAACGAAGACTGGATGAGGTGTGACGCGTTCGGAGTTGTGGCGGGGAGCGAAGACTGGATGAGGTGTGACGCGTTCGGAGATGTGGCGGGGAACGAAGACTGGATGAGGTGTGAAGCGTTCGGAGCTGTGGCGGGGAACGAAGACTGGATGCGGTGTGACGCGTTCGGAGATGTGGCGGGGAACGAAGACTGGATGCGGTTTGATGCGTTCGGAGATGTGGCGGGGAACGAAGACTGGATGCGGGAGATGTGGCGGGGAACGAAGACTGGATGAGTGTCGGAGATGTGGCGGGGAACGAAGACTGGATGAGGTGTGACGCGTTCGGAGATGTGGCGGGGAACGAAGACTGGATGAGGTGTGACGCGTTCGGAGCTGTGGCGGGGAACGAAGACTGGATGAGGTGTGATGCGTTCGGAGATGTGGCGGGGAACGAAGGCTGGATGAGGTGTGATGCGTTCGGAGCTGTGGCGTGGCGGGGAATACCAGTCAGCCAGTGGTCTAGATGAGCTGATACCAGTCAGCCAGTAGTCTGGATGAGCTGATACCAATCAGCCAGTGGTCTGGATGAGCTGATACCAGTCAGCCAGTGGTCTGGATGAGCTGATACCAGTCAGCCAGTGGTCTGGATGAGCTGATACCAGTCAGCCAGTGGTCTGGATGAGCTGCTACCAGTCAGCCAGTGGTCTAGATGAGCAGATACCAGTCAGCCGCTAATTTTTTCTGGATTTTTTTAATAAGCCACTGGCCAGGATCAGCTAATATCAACCACTCATTGGTCTGGATGAGTCGACAATAGCCACTTATTCGTCTAGATGAACTGATATCAGCCACTCATTGGTCTGAATGAGATGCCATCAGCCACTGACTCATCTGAATGAGCTGATCTCAGCCACACACATGGGTTAGGTGATAAAGTTTGGTCACTAGCTTCGGGACACGTTGTGCGTTCGCAATAACAAGTTACATTATATTTCGTCCCTCTGTCCTCTTTTTCTTGTGAATATTGAGCTTAAGACGTCATATATTCGCGGAAGCCAACTGCAAGCCAGAACAATTAGGGTTTGATATAATATCGACCACTAACGTATTTTGGCTTCCCTAACATGGCGGGTTTACGTCACACTACCCAACAGTTCTTAATTCAAGAGAAGAAAAGAATCATTGCAAGCCAATGGTAACGAGCGCGTGGGGCTCCCATAAACGCGAGTGTTGGTTGGTGTCACGGCGTCCCCTGGTGGCAATAGGTCTCTAACGCGCTCGCCTTCAAATGAAACACAGAGAGAAGAGAAGTCAAATGCCTAGTTATCGAGCCTAGTTTATGTCACATAATGGACATTTACAATTCATGGCCGGCTGCACAAAGAACGTGTAGATATAGACCAGCCTTGGGGCTCTATTCTAATAGTACCTTGATGGAAAATAAATGTTTTACGAGTGAGGGCGCCTGAAAGCTTTCCGCGGGTCATTGCGCAGATATACAGCCTCGGTAGAGGATGTCAGAGCGGTTTGATGGGCACGGTTAGGGAAGCCAGAGGAAAGGGCGAATTAAGATTCTCACACGATGCGAAATGGCACATATCGCCTCAAAGGGGCGTATTTTGTATTTATTTATTTTCAGGAGTTGTCAGCCAGGGAGCGGGCTACGTTCGCAGTGCAGTTTTTGGGTCACATATTGTGTTTCGATAACGAAAATAGCTATTATTATAATGGCGTTATAGGCTATAAAGTTAATGTGTGAATATCAAAGGCATATCATTTTTTGCGTTTCGCGTATGATGTCTATATAATGTACACAGATATATATTAAGCCTTATTCGCGTGTGATTGTAAAACATGGGGTCAAAGTGGACATAATTTCGCCGATTATTCCTCTCGATACACTGAGCTTTGTAAGCTGCGGACCGCGCGGGACGATGTATCCACTTTAGCCGGCGTGTAAATGGAGCCGGCTTGATTGGCGTTTGCCGTGCTGCGCGACATTTGGAGTTGATTATATGGGCTACTTGGAGAAGTCTGCCAGTGATATGGGCGTCAACGACTGTGGTGTGAGTGAATGGAAACCAGCTGTTATTCCATACCCTACTTCTGCTGAGAGATTTCGAGACCAAATGCACTGTGACATTTATATTCGAGCAGAATTGACTTATATTGCTGTAAGAGAATGTCGTTAACTCTACCCAGCTAAGAAACATTCACGTATTGCGTGGCAAATACCGCTTTTGTTGGTCGAAGGCAAAATGTCGTTAGCTGCAAGACCCTTAGTCGCTAACGCAGGGGTTCTCGTAGTAAGATTGGCAAATGAAAATGCTCCTATATGCGTGTATCGGAGCGCTGAAGATCTCCGCTGAGTAACCTTATGTTACGAGCCCCTGTTGTCACTTTTACAACTCGTGTTTGCAGAAGGTCGATCAGTTCAGGGAGTTTCTCAGAACACGTCGTTTGTCGAAAGCGGGGACGATAAAAGAAATGAAAAGCGTGTATGTACATCTCGTATTCCGCTTGGGGTTGAATCCGCAGGTGTCTTTTTTATGCGATCCATTAACCGGCCTGGGTACATGGCAGGCGGTTAAATCGCTTGGAGTGCACAATATATGGCGCATTATCGCACCTCACAGCGGCCTCTGTGAAGAGTGATAAAAGTCAGCCTCGCCCCCTCTACAACGCTGATAAAAGCGGGGTCATGTAGCGAGTCGTGTTATGTACGGGTGTGGAGATAAGTTGGATGTAAGAGTTGGGATAGGGTCCAAGAAGCAGGTGGAGGTCGATGAAGGAGGGATTGCAAATTCTTCACATTGAGGAGCCTCATACTACTACTCATTGTCAACGACAGCATACTTCTCACCAAGAGGATCTTTTTTTCGCCTGGAACTCTGAAACTTGGCATCGGCAACCAAGCGCCTGTGCTCCTCACGATGATGGACTTAATTCATTCAGATCTTATTTTTATGATAGAGTGCATTTGCAGCGAATCCTATGTCGCCGTGGGTAGCGAGAACGTAAGACTGCGGGTAATAATCGAGATCATATAACTACCTCAATGTCAGGGGACCTTCATCAGCTAGCCACCCCCACCCCCTCCCTCTCCCGTGTGCCATCCACCATCAGACACAGACTGATGGTATACTCGACGGCAATCTAATCCCGTCCCGCTCGGCTGCATTTTTTCACCTTTTCACAGACATCGAGATCTGTTGCCTCATCTGTCAGGCTAAGCATAATTGAACACAGTTGCAAAACCTGCTATATGTCATTCATTACAACGCTACACAACGATAACCGCATGACAAGTGTAATAAAGTGCCTTCTCTTCTATAAAGAAGTTGTAATTTGCCGGAAGCACATTTCGATTGGGTTTTTGGTTAGAGTAATAGCTTCCTTATGAGATGCTAGCCAGGATGAGGTTTTTTTGAGAGAGATTGAGACCAGTTGACCATGAAGCACCTCATATGAGGATGGGCTGGCAGAGGCAGAAAAATGAGGTCACACGTGGGAGCACGGCGCAGAGATTGTTGCCGGGTGGTCCCGACGTGTGAGCCAGGTAACAAGTCCCTGAGCTATCTGTGACTTCATAGGTAACGAGAGGGAGGAGGATGAGGATGATAATGATGATTATGCTGAAGATGATCATCATCATCATGATTATGACGAATCTGATAACGGTGATGATGATGAAAACTATGTCGAAGTTAATGATGACGATGATGATGATGATGATGAAAATGATGACGATAATGATGACGATGATGATGATGATGAAAATGATGATGACGATAATGATGACGATGGTGATGATGCTGAATCTAATAAGGGAAGCACTGTATATGGTGGCATTTCACTGCTGTAGTGGTGATCTACCCCATTCCGCGGCTGTGAGTCTCATCACAGCTAACCAACTACTTCACTCGCCTGGCCGCACATACAGCGCCAGATAGAGTCATCATATTCCAACCACCAATTTATATCTAAAGCACTTTTGAGAAGCTAATGTTTCTGTTCTATAGAAAATATGATTATTTTTACCTACAAAACATGTTAACCCATGACCTCCGTGAAACTCATATACGTTGAGTTTTCTGGCTCGGTAGAAAGGAGCGATTTATTAGATGACATGCAAATGGCAGGGTGTCGTCCTGAAGATTCACAGGTGAAAAAAAATACTATAAAGAACCATTAGAAAGCAGGTACGGTCCTGTCGCACAATGCATCATTCTTCAGGTTGTAGGGTTTCACTGACGATGTTGATTGTAAGCCAGACATAATTGTTAATGAGTAGGAATTTCCAGATAACAAGGAACGTTAAAGACCAACGTCAGTGAATTGAACGACATCAATGATAAACAATAACTAACAGCTTTAACTAGGGAACCTTCACCAATAACCGACTGTATTGTCTAAGGCGCCTTTACCAATAACCGACTGTATTGTCTAGGGCGCCTTTACCAATAACCGACTGTGTTGTCTAGGGCGCCTTTACCAATAACCAACTGTGTTTATAAGGGCGCCTTTACCAATAACTGACTGTGTTGTCTAAGGCGCCTTTACCAATAACTGACTGTGTTGTCTAAGGCGCCTTTACCAATAACCGACTGTATTGTCTAGGGCGCCTTTACCAATAACTGACTGTGTTGTCAAGGGCGCCTTTACCAATAACTGACTGTGTTGTCTGGGGCGCCTTTACCAATAACTGACTGTGTTGTCTAGGGCGCCTTTACCAATAACCGACTGTGTTTATATGGGCGCCTTTACCAATAACTGACTGTGTTGTCTAGGGCGCCTTTACCAATAACCGACTGTGTTGTCAAGGGCGCCTTTACCAATAACCGACTGTGTTGTCTAGGGCGCCTTTACCAATAACCGACTGTGTTGTCTAGGGCGCCTTTACCAATAACCGACTGTGTTGTCTAAGGGCGCCTTTACCAATAACTGACTGTGTTGTCTAGGGCGCCTTTACCAATAACCGACTGTGTTGTCAAGGGCGCCTTCACCAATAACTGACTGTGTTGTCTAGGGCGCCTTTACCAATAACCAACTGTGTTGTCTAGGGCGCCTTTACCAATAACTGACTGTGTTGTCTAGGGCGCCTTTACCAATAACCGACTGTGTTTATAAGGGCGCCTTTACCAATAACTGACTGTGTTGTCTAGGACGCCTTTACCAATAACCGACTGTGTTGTCAAGGGCGCCTTCACCAATAACCGACTGTATTGTCTGGCGCGCCTTCACCAATAACCGACTGTATTGTCTGTGGCGCCTGTGTCTATAAGGGCGCCTTTACCAATAACTGACTGTATTGTCTAGGGCGCCTTTACCAATAACCGACTGTGTTTATAAGGGCGCCTTAACCAATAACCAACTGTCTTTATAAGGGCGCCTTTACCAATAACCGACTGTGGTGTCTAGGGCGCCTTCACCAATAAATGACCTAGGGCACTGTGTGTTGTCTGGGCGCGACTGTGTTGATTAGGGCGCCTTCACCAATAACCGACTGTGTTGTCTAGGGCGCCTTTACCAATAACTGACTGTGTTGTCTAGGGCGCCTTCACCAATAACCGACTGTGTTGTCTAGGGCGCCTTCGCCAATAACCGACTGTGTTGTCTAGGGCGCCTTTACCAATAACCACTGTGTTGTCAGGGCGCCTTTACCAATAACTGACTGTGTTGTCTAGGGCGCCTTTACCAATAACCGACTGTGTTGTCTAGGGCGCCTTTACCAATAAACCTTGACTGACTGTGTTGTCTAGGGCGCCTTCACCAATAACCGACTGTGTTGTCTAGGGCGCCTTTACCAATAACTTACTGTGTTGTCTAGGGCGCCTTTACCAATAACCTACTGTGTTGTCTAGGGCGCCTTTACCAATAACTGACTGTGTTGTCTAGGGCGCCTTTACCAATAACCGACTGTGTTTCTAGGGCGCCTTTACCAATAACTGACTGTGTTGTCTAGGGCGTTTACCAATAACCGACTGTGTTGTCAAGGGCGCCTTTACCAATAACCGACTGACTGTGCCTGTGTCTATAAGGGCGCCTTTACCAATAACTGACTGTGTTGTTAACCGTCTAGGGCGCCTTTTTACCAATAACTATGTTGACTGTGTTGTCTAGGGCGCCTTTACCAATAACCGACTGTGTTGTCTAGGGCGCCTTTACCAAATAACTGACTGTGTTGTCTAGGGCCGCCTTTACCAATAACTGACTGTGTTTCTAGGGCGCCTTTACCAATAACCGACTGTGGGCCTTTACCTAACCGGTGTTGTCAAGGGCGCCTTTACCAATAACCGACTGTGTGTTGTCTAGGGCGCCTTTACCAATAACCACTGTGTTGTCTAGGGCGCCTTTACTGTGTTGTCAATAACTGGTGCGGGCCCTTTACCAATAACGCCTTTACCAACTGACTGTGTTGTCTAGGGCGCCTTTACCAATAACCGACTGTGTTGTCTGGGGCGCCTTTACCAATAACTGACTGTGTTGTCTGGGGCGCCTTTACCAATAACCGACTGTGTTGTCTAGGGCGCCTTTACCAATAACTGACTGTGTTGTCTAGGGCGCCTTTACCAATAACCGACTGTGTTGTCTAGGGCGCCTTTACCAATAACCGACTGTGTTGTCTGGGGCGCCTTTACCAATAACTGACTGTGTTGTCTAGGGCGCCTTCACCAATAACCGACTGTGTGTTGTGTTGTCTAGGGCGCCTTCACCAATAACTGACTGTGTTGTCTAGGGCGCCTTTACCAATAACCGACTGTGTTGTCTAGGGCGCCTTTACCAATAACTGACTGTGTTGTGTCTAGGCGCCTTTACCAATAACCGACTGTGTAACCGACTGTGTTGTCTAGGGCGCCTTCTGACTGTGTTGTCTAGGTGGTCCGCGCCTTTCACCAATAACTGCGCCTTTACCAATAACCGACTGTGTTGTTGTTTACCAATAACCGACTGTGTTTACCAAACTACTGTGTTGTCTAGGGCGCCTTCACCAATAACTGTGTTGTCTAGGGCGCCTTCACCAATAACTGCGCCTTCACCAAACTAACCGACTGTGTTGTCTACCAATAACTGGGCGGGCCTGACTGTGTTTCTAAGGGCGCCTTTACCAATAACTGACTGTGTTGTCTAGGCGCCTTCACCAATAACCGACTGTGTTGTCTAGGGTCCCTTCGCCAATAACCGACTGACTGTGTTGTCTAGGGCGCCTTTACCAATAACTGACTGTGTGTCTAGGGCGCCTTTACCAATAACCGACTGTGTTGTCTAGGGGCGCCTTCCCAATAACCGACTGTGTTGTCTAGGGTCGCCTTCGCCAATAACCGACTGTGTTGTCTAGGGCGCCTTTACCAATAACTTACTGTGTTGTCTAGGGCGCCTTTACCAATAACCGACTGTGTTGTGTTTCGTAAATGACTGTGTTGTCTAGGGCGCCTTCACCAATAACCGACTGTGTTGTTGTCTAGGGCGCCTTCACCAATAACCAACTGTGTTGTCTAGGGCCCTTTACCAATAACCGACTGTGTTGTCTAGGGCGCCTTTACCAATAACTTACTGTGTTGTCTCTAGGCGCGCTTTACCAATAACCGACTGTGTTTATATGGGCGCCTTTACCAATAACTGACTGTGTTGTCTAGGGCGCCTTTACCAATAACCGACTGTGTTGTCAAGGGCGCCTTTACCAATAACCGACTGTGTTGTCAAGGGCGCCTTTACCAATAACCAACTGTGTTGTCTAGGGCGCCTTTACCAATAACCGACTGTATTGTCTGGGGCGCCTTTACCAATAACTGACTGTGTTGTCTAGGGCGCCTTCACCAATAACCGACTGTGTTGTCAAGGGCGCCTTCACCAATAACTTACTGTGTTGTCTAGGGCGCCTTTACCAATAACCAACTGTGTTGTCTAGGGCGCCTTTACCAATAACTGACTGTGTTGTCTAGGGCGCCTTTACCAATAACCGACTGTGTTTATAAGGACGCCTTTACCAATAACTGACTGTGTTGTCTAGGGCGCCTTTACCAATAACCGACTGTGTTGTCAAGGGCGCCTTCACCAATAACCGACTGTATTGTCTGGGGCGCCTGTGTCTATAAGGGCGCCTTTACCAATAACTGACTGTGGTGTCTAGGGCGCCTTCACCAATAAATGACTGTGTTGTCTAGGGCACCTTCACCAATAACCGACTGTGTTGTCTAGGGCGCTTTCACCAATAAACGACTGTGTTGATTAGGGCGCCTTCACCAATAACCAACTGTCTTTATAAGGGCGCCTTTACCAATAACCGACTGTGGTGTCTAGGGCGCCTTCACCAATAAATGACTGTGTTGTCTAGGGCACCTTCACCAATAACCGACTGTGTTGTCTAGGGCGCTTTCACCAATAAACGACTGTGTTGATTAGGGCGCCTTCACCAATAATCGACTATGTTGTCTAGGGCGCCTTTACCAATAACTTACTGTGTTGTCTTGGGCGCCTTCACCAATAACCAACTGTGTTGTCTAGGGCGCCTTCACCAATAACTGACTGTGTTGTCTAGGGCGCCTTTACCAATAACTTACTGTGTTGTCTAGGGCGCCTTTACCAATAACTGACTGTGTTGTGCAGGGCGCTTTTACCAATAACCGACTGTGTTTATAAGGGCACCCTTACCAATAACCGACTGTGTTGTCTAGGGCGCCTTCGCCAATAAATGACTATGTTGTCTAGGGCGCCTTTACCAATAACTTACTGTGTTGTCTAGGCGCCTTCACCAATAACCGACTGTGTTGTCTAGGGTCCCTTCGCCAATAAATGACTTTGTTGTCTAGGGCGCCTTTACCAATAACTTACTGTGTAGTCTAGGGCGCCTTTACCAATAACCGACTGTGTTGTCTAGGGCGCCTTCACCAATAAACGACTGTGTTGTCTAGGGCGCCTTTACCAATAACTTACTGTGTTGTCTAGGGCGCCTTTACCAATAACTGACTGTGTTGTCTTGGGTGCCTTTACCAATATCTAACTGTGTCGTCTAGGGCGCCTTCACCAATAACTTACTGTGTTGTCTAGGCGCCTTCACCAATAAACGAATGTGTTGATTAGGGCGCCTTCATCAATAACCGACTGTGTTGTGTAGGGCGCCTTCACCAATAATTTACTGTGTTGTCTAGGGCGCCTTTACCAATAACCGACTGTGTTGTCTAGAGCGCCTTTACCAATAACTTACTGTGTTGTCAAGGGCGCCTTTACCAATAACTGACTGTGTTATGCAGGGCGCTTTTACCAATAACCGACTGTGTTGTCTAGGGGGCACCCTTACCAATAACCGACTGTGTTGTCTAGAGCGCCTTTACCAATAACTTACTGTGTCGTCTAGGGCGCCTTCACCAATAACCAACTGTGTTGTCTAGGGCGCCTTCACCAATAACCGACTGTGTTGTCTAGGGCGCCTTTACCAATAACTTACTGTGTTGTCTAGGCGCCTTCACCAATAACCGACTGTGTTGTCTAGGGTCCCTTCGCCAATAAATGACTGTGTTGTCTAGGGCGCCTTTACCAATAACTTACTGTGTTGTCTAGGACGCCTTCACCAATAACCAACTGTGTTGTCTAGGGCGCCTTCACCAATAACCGACTGTGTTGTCTAGGGCGCCTTTACCAATAACTTACTGTGTTGTCTAGGGCGCCTTCACCAATAACTTACTGCGTTGTCTAGGGCGCCTTCACCAATAACCAACTGTGTTGTCTAGGGCGCCTTCACCAATAACCGACTGTGTTGTCTAGGGCGCTTTCACCAATAATTTACTGTGTTGTCTAGGGCGCCTTCATCCATAACCGACTGTGTTGTCTAGGGCGCCGTCACCAATAACCAACTGTGTTGTCTAGGGTGCCTTCACCAATAACTTACTGTGTTGTCTAGGGCGCCTTCACCAATAATCGACTGTGTTGTCTAGGGCGTCTTTACCAATAACCGACTGTATCGTGCAGGGCGCCTCAACAATAACCAACTGTGTTGTCTAGGGCGCCTTCACCAATAACCGACTGTGTTGTCTAGGGCGCCTTCACCAATAACCGACTGTGTTGTCTAGGGCGCCTTCACCAATAACCAACTGTGTTGTCTAGGGCGCCTTCACCAATAACCGACTGTGTTGTCTAGGGCGCTTTCACCAATAATTTACTGTGTTGTCTAGGGCGCCTTCATCCATAACCGACTGTGTTGTCTAGGGCGCCGTCACCAATAACTTACTGTGTTGTCTAGGGCGCCTTCACCAATAATCGACTGTGTTGTCTAGGGCGTCTTTACCAATAACCGACTGTGTTGTGCAGGGCGCCTCAACAATAACCAACTGTGTTGTCTAGGGCGCCTTCACCAATAACCGACTGTGTTGTCTAGGGCGCCTTCACCACTAACCAACTGTGTTGTCTAGGGCGCCTTCACCAATAACCGACTGTGTTGACTCGGTGACTCCCGACCTTTCTTGGTGCGAGCGTCCTAACATTGAATCTACTGCTTGGGCTCTGAGAACATTCATTATTTTTATGGCGGGAATCGTCGGCAACAGAGGAGTGGACATGATTTGTTTTAACCATTCCTGGGAGAACCATACTGTTTGACCCTAGAGGGAGGGCCAAACAAATGTAAAGCCTTTATGCGATGAATGTACAGAGTACGCAAAGGGGATATCCGTTAAACGCATGCTGAGAATGAAACCTTCCAATGACCAGTTAAGGAGTACATAGGTCACACAAGCGGCGTTCCATTACTGGCCCGCTTGTAAAGCCGCCATATTGAATGAGCCCCAGTTGAATAGAGAAGAACTGGACGCGTGGGTTTGGAGAAACAAATGAAAATCCAATGCAGATATCATGGAGATACAATGTAGATATCATGGAGATACAATGTAGATACCATGGAGATACAATGTAGATATCATGGAGATACAATGTAGATATCATGGAGATACAATGTAGATACCTTAGAGATACAATGTAGATACCATGGAGATACAATGTAGATAGCATAGAGAAACAATTTAGATACCATGGAGATACACTGTAGATACCTTAGAGATACAATGGAGATACAATGTAGATACCATGTATTTACAATGAAAATGCAATGGAGACATAATGAAGATACAAAGATGACACAATGTAGATACCATGGAGACACAATTTAGATACCATGGAGACACAATGTAGATATCATGTAGATATAACGTAGATACCATGGATACACAATGTAGATACCAAGGATACACAATATAGATACCATGGAGATACAATGTAGATACCATGAAGACACAATGTTGACACCATGGAAATATAATCTAGATACCATGGAGAAACAATGAAGATACCATGGAGATACAATGTAGACACCGTGGAGACGCAATGTAGATACAATGCAGACACAATATATACCATGGAGACAAAATGTATATACAATGAAGATACCATGGAGAAACAATGAAGATACCATGGAGACACCATGTAGATATCATGGAGATATAATGTAGATACCATGGATACACAATGAAGATACCATGGAGATATAATGTAGATACCATGGAGATACAATGTAGATACCATGGAGATATAATGTAGATACCATGTATATAGAATGAAGATACCATGGAGACACAATAAAGATTCCATAGAGACACAATGTAGACACCATGGAGACGCAATGTAGATACAATGGAGACACAATGAAGATACCATGGAGACACAATTTAGATACCATGGAGACACAATGTAGATATCATGGAGATATAATGTAGATACCATGGATACACGATGTAGATACCATGATGATATAATGTAGATACCGTGGAGACACAATGTAGATACCCCGGAGATACAATGCAGATACCAAGAAGATGTAATGTAGATACCATGGAGACACAATGTAGATACCACTGTAGTGTGATCTGGAATGATGAAATAAAGTCCCGGATGAAACCCCATGATGTTGAAAAACCAGGAAGTGGCACCTTATGTGAAGTGTTTTAGACGCGACATACAGTATTGCCGCCGAGATGATTGACAGATGCGTGGCCTCATTTGTATCCTGCTCTTGAAAGCGACACTCGGCAAGCCTTCATGATGTATGGGCGATATGTCAAGAGTGATACTGTCAATACCGAGGTGTGTTGGGGAGGCTGTTTTCGAGAAAAGGGCTCCCTGGCTTCACAGAGACTCATCCTGTATGGAATAGCATCCACATCAGACAGACGATGTCAACTATCTGTCAGATTTCATGCCGGCAGTAGGCGCGCCTATTTTGATAACATAAGAAGATAAATGGTGATGTTGTCTGGCTGTTTTGGCCCACCTGCTTCGCTGTATCTTGTACCCAGTATGAGTGACCACACGAACTAACATATATATGATACTGGTTGCACGTGGTCGGGCATTCTCTGCTGCGGAGATTGGTGGTCTGGGGTTGGTGAGGCATGACAATAGTATACACACATACTCCCTCCCAGTCACTCGCTTCAGTCGTTGACAATTTATGGCTAGGGCTGGAGTTTCAAGTTGTTGTCTGCTGCTTAAGAAGTTGAAGATGATAATTATGGTGGCGAGCTCTTACCTTACATTTAAGATGGTCCATTTTGTTTGGAATGGTAGAACAGCATGCGTGGTGTTTGACGCCTGCCCATGACAGCCCTGAGGTCGTGTTCATTTATCAGGTTATCTAAACGTGTCATCGAAAATAAAGCAGCATGATCATTCAGGCGTTTGAGGACCAGTGTAATTTAATGGAAGGGGATGTGGAAGCGATAATAAAAGTGAACTGCGAGGGAAAATTGGATAGCCACTACATCAACAACTGGCGGGATGTCTCGCTATTACGAGCAGATCACATCGCACTGGCGGGATGCCTCGCTAATACGAGCAGATCACATCGCACTGGTGGGATACGTCTGAAACCGAATGACTTAAAAGCTCCGTTTTGATCACCCCCAGCTGCCGTGGCATGCATGATTTTTATTATGAAATCAGCACATACAGTTACACACTTTCAAGGCAAAGTACCCCCCCCCCCCCACAACACCTCACCTGTTTTGCCGGTTTACCGGCTTCCTCTGATAGTGACGTACGAGGATAGTATTGGTCATGTCACGTGGTACACTAACCGTGGCGCCATAATTCATCTGCAAATTGGTTTAGGTTGTTGGTATTGCATATATCATGGGTTAAACAAATTGCATGTAATATCCTTCAAATTTCGGTTGAGTTATGTACTTGTTTTTAAGGTTGGCTTTGCTGGATGCTTGGCGAATAGTCTTTATCTTTGGTAACCGTAAAAGATGTTTAAAATCTGAAATGCTGTAAAATCTAAGAAAATTGTTCTACATCTTTGGGTTAAGTTATGCAGCAATGTTTGATGAGGGGATCGAGTGAGATCATTATTTTGTGTTTATACTTTGGGATTTTTCACACGTTGACGCTTTTTGCTGCTTGGCTATCTCAGCTCACTGCCTGCACAATGAAAGCTGTCTTTCCTCTTTGGAACTGTGGGGATTTTTTCACCCAATACATTAATATTGATAAAAACTCTCACTGCGAGGTACTCGAACCGTGGAGTTGTGGTTGAATAGTAGTTCAAAGATAATCTTTCGAAGCACTATATAGGTAAAATACGATAAGGCAGAGTTAATGGCACTTCTACCGATACCTTTGACCACTGCTGCCAATAGATGTAACCACTGCTGCCAGTAGTTGTAACCACTGCTGCCAATAGTTGTAACCACTGCTGCCAATAGATGTAACCAATGCTGCCAATAGTTGTAACCACTGCTGCCAATAGATGTAACCAATGCTGCCAATATATGTAACCACTGATGCCAATAGATGTAACCACTGCTGCCAAAATATGTAACCACTGCTGCCAATAGATGTAACCACTGCTGCCAACAGATGTAACCACTGATGCCAATAGATGTAACCACTGCTGCCAATAGATGTAATCATTGCTGCAAATAGATGTAACCACTGCTGTCAATAGATGTAACCAATGCTGCCAATATATGTAACCACTGCTGCCAATAGTTGTAACCACTGATGCCAATAGATGTAACCACTGCTGCCAATAGATGTAATCATTGCTGCAAATAGATGTAACCACTGCTGCCAATAGATGTAACCACTACTGCCAACAGATGTAAACATTGCTGCCAATAGATGAAACCACTACTGCCAACAGATGTAACCACTGCTGCCAATAGATTTGAGTTCTGCTGATATGTCGTTAGTTGCTCATTGACCTGGCTGTTTGTGTAATTGGTGCTATCCATCCGTCTGTTAGGTGTTGACGCGTCGCTGTAGCTGGGATGACAATGGCTGTCGTCCATGGCCATGCGGCACTTTGGTATTTGGTATTCAGACATATTATATATTGGTCAGACTGCCACAGTTCGTTTCACTTTAGAATCATTTTGTAAGGTGAACTAGGACAAAAAAAGTGGCACAACTATTCGCTGGAGGATCCATGCCACATCATGTGACGAGACGCTCACTGTGACCGCCAGCGTGTCACGAGGCTAATAATAAGGATGCATATTCATAAGCTAGCATTTTATGGCACCTCACTGTAGCCTATATGACCCGGGATGACAATTATCTTAATAATGTAGCATATTTGCTGCTGTTTAGCCTGGATGCTGTGACAGGTGTGTTTGTATATACAGTTTGTGCGTTCACCCTAGAGTGTGATTCTTCTATAATAGATGGGCGTATGATGGGATTCATGATCTATGCCATGGAACAAATGCATAGGTTGATAACGCGGCTAATATACATCCACTGATATACATGAATGTATTAAAAATTGAAATGGGTCTCTTCTATATTTTAACCATGTTGTGATTTTATTGTGGAGTGATTAGGGTTGGGGAATAGGCGTTAAAAAATTGGGCGTGGGGTGTGGGGGGAGGGGAGGTGTTGGTAGTTTCAGAACCACAGGTATGTGACGGCTTTACAGTATAGCCGTGCGGTACTGCCACCAGTCGTCATCTGTCGTACCCCTCCCAGTCAGAGCATGTTCTGGTACGAAGCGAGCACGCGGGACAGCATGCGCGCTCTGCGGCATGATTCGTCCAAAAAGCAACGCTCCAAAGTTGAATGTTTTCCTATCTATTCAATCCTGTAATGGGTTGCTAATGGACAAACAGAAATCAATCCCATAAAACCCAATCAACTTGACGCGGTGAGTGTCCGCCTATCCGTCATTTCGCCTGTCACGACGAGCTCCACAGCCGCGAATAAGTCCAATTATCCTTCCCCTGTACTCCTTATCCTGCTGAGTAACACTGACGATGTTGCGAGTTATCAGTTTACTTGTCCCGGGTTCTGCCCAGGACAAGAGGGGTTGCAAACCTGGACAGTGGTGCAGATTACGGACGTCAGACTGCACATTGATGAATCACAGTTTAAGTTTTGTCGCTGATTCTACGTAAACGCGCCATTTGAAACCATCTTGTTTATAGAAGTAAAAACCAGTGCAGTGTAATCTGATTCGATCAGCCAAAGGGAAATGTATTCCCAAACTGATGGACCAATCTGATATAAAACTCTGTCGATCAGTTCTCTGGCTGGTTCCAGTGATATTCGAATATGGTTCAATATAGATTCCTAGTCGGCTTATGCTGGTCATGATGGGTTGTCTTATCCTTGAAGATGAAAGTAACGGTTAGTTTATCATTTCTGCGATACACCTCAGTCTTAAAGTGCCTATCGCAGGTGAGTTTACTTCGCTGAAATCAATTCATAATGTGATCAATAAACTCAAACCGGTCCAATAACCGTCGCATCTGATCAGTTAAGGCGAAGATTTGATAAAATGTCAGTTCAAATTAGCGCGCCCGACAAAACGTTGCGGCAGCCATTATCTAGGTCAACCATGCGTTTGACGTCAGGTAAGGGAGATTAATTATTCATGAGCTCGTCGTCTCGATACGCCAGACTCATCTTTAAAGACGAATTTCGATCCGAAAGCGCGCACTTTGGCGACTAATACATAGACAGAATAGGTACTTCTGGGTTATATTTCCGTAATCTGGCGAAAAAAATGACATGATTTTTCGTGCGATAGGCACTTTAATTCACATCAAATGTCACCGATGAATCATGACATACTGCTTATCAGCAACTGATAGAGAGAAAGGGAAGTCACAAACTGACAGTTCAAACTTTATGATAAAGATTGCCTAATCAGCTCGCTAATCAGGCCCAATATGTAACTCTCACTGCTGTTCATTTAATTACAGTCAGCTATTCCATCTAAAACTGCCTATTGCTTTCTTGTGATAAGCCCAGTGCGTGGTTGACTCCTACCGTTTGATCTTAATGTAAATATAGATATGTCTTCATGTTACATGTACAAGGTCGACTAAGGATGCTAGCTGTAAGATGAAGTCACGTAACGACCACCGTTGCCGAGATTTGATGAGCTGCGATGGAACATGACGAAACTGAGTAGCTTCGAACCAATAACCGGCTGATGGGCTGACATAACCAGCTAATGAAACGATTACATGTAGTCGATCTGTCACTTACTCAATGACCCACTCGGTCACTCTCTGACTCACCGACTCACTCTCTGACTCACTGACACACCCATTGACTCGAGCCGGTTTCCGTGGCGTAGTGGTAGACTTCGTCGCTTTTCGGCCCACAGGTTATTCACCCATCCAACCACCCACCCACACACTAACTCACTCGCGTACTCACTCGCTCATTCCTTCATCCTCCCATCCACAAACTAACTCACTCGCGTACTCACTCGCTCATTCCTTCATCCACCCACCTAGACACTAACTCACTCGCGTACTCACTCGCTCATTCCTTCATCCACCCATCCACACACTCACTCGCGTACTCACTCGCACACTCCTTCATCCACCCACCCACACTAACTCACTCGCGTACTCACTCGGAGAAGAGAGAGAGAGAGAGAGAGAGAGAGAGAGAGAGAGAGAGAGAGAGAGAGAGAGAGAGAGAGAAAGAGAGAGAAAAAGAGAGAGAGAAAGAGAGAGAGAGAAAGAGAGAGAGAGAAAAGGGAGAGAGAGAGAGAGAGAAAAGGGAGAGAGAGCAAAGAGGAGAGAGAGAGAGAAGAGAGAGAGAGAAAGGGCAGAGAGAGAAAGCGAGAGAGAGAAGAGAGAGAAAGAGAGAGAGAGAGAGAGAGAAAGGGAGAGAGAGAGAGAGAGAAAGAGACTCTCAGCTCTCTCCTCTCTCCCTCTCTCTCCCTCCCTTCTCTCTCTCTCTCCTCTCTCTCTCTCTCTCTCTCTCTCTCTCTCTCATCGCTCTCTCTCTCTCTCTCTCTCTCTCTCTCTCTCTCTCTCTCTCTCTCTCTCTCTCTCTCTCTCTCTCTCTCTCTCTCTCTCTCTCTCTCTCGCTCGCTCGCTCGCTCGCTCGCTCGTATTTGCCCTCTCCTTCGTAAACTCACCTACTCATTCACCCTCTCCCTTACTCTAAGTCTAGCGACCTTTCCCCGTTCGTCATCACCAGATTCTGACAGAATCGAATCCTCTCAGCTCTGGAACCTTATAATGCCAAGCAATATTTCCACATTGACATGTTTCTTTAGGTTGAATTACTTTGACAGCATCTCGGCGGGGGATGTGTTACACCAAGCCTACTGCTCTTGGAGAGGCTAATGGAGAAGCGGCAGGTGTCTGGACGCCACGTGACGTTACTGCTGCTAGCGATCCATTCAGTGTTGACATCCATGATCAAACATGGAAGGAGGCTGATCAGGAAGCCATCTTTCGTTGCCAGTCGCACAGAATCGTATCAGGTTGGTTCAGGTTCATCACATGGGAGTCATGAACCGAACACGTCTCTCACGGTCACAGCCCTATCACCATCAATTACCTCATCTGCTAATGATGTTGCATGCAAATCAACTCTTCGAGCCCCGCCCCATTTGTCACCCCTTGCTTTTACATGACTTATTGGTAACAACAAGAGTCTCCCCCCCCCCTCCCCAACCCCACCACCAGACTGAGCGTGCTTGCCAGCACGACCACAGTAAGCCTCCAGCGTGAGTTCTACTCATCAACTCTCTCTGTCAGTCAGCAATGTCGATAAGCGCTTACTCAAGGAGACCCCTCGTCACTGAAGCGACCGGTTTTTACTTCCACTGTTTGACTTGATGTAGCTATCCACTGTACCATTAGTTCATGCAGCTTGTGTGCTGCGCAGTTTTAAACAATAATTATCATCAACGCCGAATGAAGTGGATCCGGCCGACCTGAAGTGTGTGTAGGCGGCGCCACATCCACTGGTTAAGTGGTACCTCTCCCAACGATCACTTCACTTAGGCGACCACCCCGCTATTACGACCACTTTTATCCGTTTTTAGAATTCCCTTTTCTTTATATGTTTAATGGAGTCCACTGAGGCGACCACTCGGCTATAACGACGACACTTTGTTTCAGTCCCAAGGGTGGTCGCATGAGTGTAGTTCCCCTCTATATAGTTTTTAAAATAAAATACAAGTAATTTGATCGTGTCTGGCTCGTCATCATTGACATGATGGAAAGGATGATCAACCAACGATGTCGTGTCTGGCTCGTCATCATTTGACATGATGGAAAGGATGATCAACCAACGATGTCGTGTCTGGCTCGTCATCATTGACATGATGGAAAGGATGATCAACCAACGATGTCGTGTCTGGCTCGTCATCATTACACATGATGGAAAGGATGATCAACCAAGGATGTCGTGTCTGGCTCGTCATCATTTGACATGATGGAAAGGATGATCAACCAACGATGTCGTGTCTGGCTCGTCATCATTGACATGATGGAAAGGATGATCAACCAACGATGTCGTGTCTGGCTCGTCATCATTGACATGATGGAAAGGATGATCAACCAAGGATGTCGTGTCTGGCTCGTCATCATTTGACATGATGGAAAGGATGATCAACCAACGATGTCGTGTCTGGCTCATCATCATTGACATGATGGAAAGGATGATCAACCAAGGATGTCGTGTCTGGCTCGTCATCATTTGACATGATGGAAAGGATGATCAACCAACGATGTCGTGTCTGGCTCATCATCATTGACATGATGGAAAGGATGATCAACCAACGATGTCGTGTCTGGCTCGTCATCATTAGACATGATGGAAAGGATGATCAACCAACGATGTCGTGTCTGGCTCGTCATCACTTGACATGATGAAAAGGATGATCAACCAACGATGTCGTGTCTGGCTCGTCATCACTTGACATGATGGAAAGGATGATCAACCAACGATGTCGTGTCTGGCTCGTCATCACTTGACATGATGGAAAGGATGGTCAACCAACGATGTCGTGTCTGGCTCGTCATCACTTCACATGATGGAAAGGATGGTCAACCAACGATCATCAATAACTCGTCACATGGTGAATGGCACAGGCACTCGAGTCATCAAACGCCCCTCCTCTCTGCCTTCTAATGTATAGATGGGGGGGGGGGGGGCACTGCAAACAACGGATGTATCCAGATATGTGTATTCTAAATCTAGGTAGGATACTTACGGGCATACACTTGGCATGCGGTTGCATTCAAATACGCGAAGCCACTCACTTTGTCAGTAATTCTCTCACAACCATGGTAGTAAGATTATCACACACGGAACAAGTTGGTTGTTGATACGCTCGTGATATCGCGGGTATGTAGAGCGATGTGTTGTTGATACGCTCGTGATATCGCGGGTATGTAGAGCGATGTGTTGTTGATACGCTCGTGATATCGCGGGTATGTAGAGCGATGTGTTGTTGATACGCTCGTGATATCGCGGGTATGTAGAGCGATGTGTTGTTGATACGCTCGTGATACGCTGTAGTGTTGTATCGCTCGGATATCGCGGGTATGTAGAGCGATGTGTTTTTGCATTCAACGCGGTTGAAAACCAGCATTCACACTCACGTAAATAAACAGACTGACTTACGGATATCGGCTTAAACACGCAGCCTCATAGAAACTCCTGTTTACCTTTCTATAGCGCCTGGTATCTCGAGTACACTGGGTCGGGTTCGTGTTACCTTCTCAATATCCGCCTTTTATCAACGGCCATGTTCAAGTATGGCAGAACCTATCTAAGTCAATATGCTTCCATTGCGTGTCCCTTCCTACCTTATCCACCCGCTTATTGATATGTCATTATACAATTCGACTTGAGCACACTGTCTTGTCTGTCGTGGTGTATTGACCGCGGTATAACGCGCTTCACACGTCGTACGGCTGTCTCTATCATTTAGAACACCACACGACAACTCCTCGCTTGACTTTTACGTCATAGTGTTAACTCGGAAGGCGCCTCCCCCCACACCACACCCCTCCCTTCCCCCACGCCTCCCCCTTATTTTCCATTACTGAATTCATTTGAAGAAGATACCTTTATGATTACTAACATGCCCATTTCAGTGGACATTGTGGGTAGGAACTCGTATTGTTTGACAACCGCGTAACTGAGACGAGGGACCAAATGATATTGTAATGCAAACCAATCAGGCCTAACAGCTGAGCGTTCGCAATATGGACTGCCCCGTCATGAGTTGTATTAGGCCTGACTGTTTGGAATTCAATTTAATCAAACCTCCATGCCACCATCCGGTTACCACCCAGGGCTCGTATCAATTATAGAATAAAAGACGAAGACCACGACACGATGGCAGTATGCTGATCGCTCAACACACGCTAAAACCCATATGCAAGAACAAACTGCCTACTTAATAGAACCCAACCCACAGACGTCAGCAGTAAATGTGCGGTATGAAGAAGCCAGTGCCGTTGCGTAAGGCCCGGTCAAATCGAACTGACGATAATCGGTGTTTATGGGGACATTGTGCGTTATCTGCCCCTGTGCAGCTGCCTCTATCGTCCGTCCAATGATGCCAGCTATTCATGTCACACGCTCACAATAGTCCCGGCGAGGACAATACATCACAGAGATGTGGCCGCGCCAATTGGAAGTCGTGTTCGTGTAAATGGCCGGCTGAGATTAATGTGGCAACACAATTATAGCGCAGCATTCTCATGCAGTGCTGCGGCCAGTGCCTTAAACAATAAACCTGGGGCAAACAAACCTGTATAGCTTTTGATGAGCGGATATTAATGATCACCAAGAATTACAGCTCACCACATGACGGCTAGTTACAGCTTACCAAATGTCTGCTAGTTACTGCTCACCACATGACGGCTAGTTACAGCTTACCAAATGTCTGCTAGTTACTGCTCACCACATGACTGCTTAAGAACTCTACATGATACTGCATTTGCGTGGCCATCGTAAGACAGTGTTAAATAGGACTATATAACATGCAGGAATTGAAGATGGTCATTTTTACACCTATAACAACAAGAAACGTCGTTAATCCTATGTTGGGTTACTCTATAACCCCCCCCCCCCATACACACCCCCCACGCCCCCCCCCCCCCCCCCCCCTACACACACACTTCCCCATGCAGATAGGGTAGGTCTGCTCCAATAGTCGCTAACCAGATGCAGGGTTCGAAATATTCATGGTTTCTGACCTTCGCTAAAATTCCTCGCTGTTGTTTCATCACATTTACATATAGTAGTTTCTAAGGTATCGATTAAGTGCCAGAAGCCAGCCAAGAGGTGCCAAACCCAGCACATATACCCCGCTGCTTCCGCCATTCCAGTCGTAACAATAGCCGGAACCATCGCCAGCCAACTCAATCACGACTAGTATTTATTGGCACCAGTTGCGCAGAAGCCAGACCCACAGGTCACCAAATCGGCCGTACACGCAATCAACTTGGGCTTTTGTTTGAGTGCAACAGAAAGCTACGCCAATAATGTCATCTATGCCATTCAGTTTGACCCTTGACATGCTTGTGAATTGTGACGTACTTGTGTTGGTTCTGTTGGGGACAACGAACAGAGGCCGATAATTATACATATCCAGACAGGATCAGGGTTGGATTGTTGGCTAGTTGGTCTTGCATTCATTCCGTACACTACAAATTCTTATCGGTTTTCTAGATATGCCGTGAACGTTCTCTTTACTAATTACTATTTCACCATACAACTTCGACCTTTCATTCAGATAATTATTCTGTTTGGTGACCATGTTATGAATATGCATAATACAGGAAATATGCCCCATCACAGCAGCTTGCCCGTCAGCGTTTGACGTACCAGCCGTTATAACAATTATTAACGTGCACTGCTTGGATGCTTGATTTTGGCTATAAATAGATCCGCACAAATGCGCGTTTTTTTATCTTCCCGTCATGACGAGGAACTATAACGACATGGAATTGCCATAAAATCCTGTCAGCGTAGATCTCATAAAAACCCCAAGCTGCTTATAGCCAGCCACATAAATCGCCTGCGATTGAACCACAGAGAATGCGCTCGACGAACACATTTCTGCTGGGTGGCGTCGGCTACCTCCACCAGGTTTTTCATCGCGTGTGGAGTTGCTATCAAGACGTCAGCGGTGGCTGTGTGGAGAGGCGAGCAGAGAGGAATGGCTACAAAGCAGAGTCGTGTCGTCTCCTGGCAATCAATTGGTCTGAGCTATGAGTGCTGAGGCCGGAGACAGCTGCCCCATCAGCACAGTGCTACGGTATATGTGTATATATGACTGTCAGGCTGACTCGGTACTCGTCCACAATAGGCCATGCCGAGGGCGGGTATACCTGAGGTGACAGCGTGGAGCGGCAGGCCAGGTATGTTCCTGTATCTAATTAAGTGTCAATCACTTCCTCATGACTCCATCAGGTGTCAACAAATGTCACTATATCATTGAAGCTAGTTCTCCTATCTGTACAACTACAGCATGTACAACCGCGTTCATCAAACTTAGCCCAAGCACCACACAACCCACGCACTCAAGTCATCCATAATAACCTAATACAAGCGTCATAATCCACGCCCCTTAATACAAGCGTCATAATCCACGCCCCTTAATACAAGCGTCATAATCCACGCCCCTTAATACAAGCGTCATAACCCACTCCCCTTAATACAAGCGTCATAATCCACGCCCCTTAATACAAGCGTCATTATCCATGCACCTTAATACAAGCGTCATAATCCATGCCCCTTAATACAAGCGTCATAATCCATTAATCCAAGCGTCCCATGCTTAATACAAGCGTCATAATCCACGCCCCTTAATACAAGCGTCATAATCCACGCCCCTTAATACAAGCGTCATAATCCACGCCCCTTAATACAAGCGTCATAATCCACGCCCCTTAATACAAGCGTCATAATCCACGCCCCTTAATACAAGCGTCATAATCCACGCCCGTTAATACAAGCGTCATAATCCATGCCCCTTAATACAAGCGTCTTAATCCATGCACCTTGATACAAGCGTCATAATCCATGCACCTTGATACAAGCGTCATTATCCATGCACCTTGATACAAGCGTCATTATCCATGCACCTTTATATAAAAAAACCAATCCTCGCACATTCATACAAACTCCACAATCCACGCTTCTAGATACAAGTACCACAATTCACACACAAACTCCACACAATCCACGCTCCTGTATGCATGCACCACAATTCATACACTTGGATACAAACTCTACACCCCACACGCCTAGATACAAGCACCACAATCTGCGAACTTTAATCTGTTACGCAAGTTTGTTACACCTGTATTAAACTAGTGCGTGGGGTGACTAAAGCCAAATATCTCAATCATTTCCCATCATAAACTACATGCCTCAACTAATCTCTATCAATGATCTATATATACAACGTGCATCAAGGGTTTCACACTCCTTACCGACACAGGCTCATCGCCGATTACGTAACTTCGAGTGGGATGATCAGAGATTTGTGTGCGTCATTGCAAACCTCGCCGGTAGAGAACTTATGATACCTAAAGTTTCTCCTCCAATGAAGAAGCTACAGCTGTCAATTTGCAATCAGTCGTAGCAGTTGAGCGATTCTCGAGCGTTGTCGAGAAAGCATAAAGTCATACAGGTGTCCGTTGCACGGCCACGTAGCAGGCTAACCGCCAAGTCGACTTCCCTTGTTGTCTAGTGTCTTCTTGGAACCCTGGTACGTGGATGCTTGACCCCCGGCGACCTTCATTAAAGCCGCAGCCAGGTAACTGTCACGTGGTTCGCGCTGATCATATAAGGCCGAATAGGCTGCATAAAGACGAGTAAGGCTAGACACACAACTTGTAATATTGCAGAATTTATATCCAATTCAGTTTAAATCTTTAATATTTAATACATCTGAATGGTCTTATATACATCTTGGTAAAGATCATGTGGTCTGTATGTAAAATATTTCACCGAAAATGTAACTTGAAATAATTCTTCCTTGGCATGCGTCACCAGAGGCGTAGCGTAACAGACACCCCCAAGAAAATGTCTACCATAGCGGCAATATTTATAAACCTACCTGGTGCATTGTGATTCTGACTCCATCCAATTTAGGCCAATCGAATATACATTTTAACTGGGGAATTATATTCCCCAGTTGTTCAAATTTACACCCCATATAACCACGTTCATTATGATGCAATCGTTTCGTAACCAAATCCATTCACCTGTAGCTGTAAGTGCATACATGATGGAGCGATTGTACCCCAGAATTCAACTTGTAATCATTAGTTTCGAGTCGGATCGCGCCCCTTTCTCATTCACCTCTATTTCTCATATCACAGTATCCATGTCGATCTGCGATTAGATTGCAGTCCATTGTTTCAAATTTACTTGTTGGGTTCTTCAAATCTCGTGTAAAACACCGACCAGGCGCGTATCTCACCGAGAGGTGGAAACATATTGGGGGTAGCGCTGCAGAGAAATGATGACCTAATATTGACCAACCACTGGTCCTCGTCAATCACCGGATCCGGTTCGGTAACGGGGGTCGGATTTAGTTCACATCACAAGTGTGGTACAGGATTCCGGTGAATCCTGCTTCATCATGAGGTATGAACCCTCCCGATGTAAGAGCCCCGTGCAATGACGAGGTAAATATGGACTTGTAAAACCAGCATGATTTAGTCAACTTGTAGTTTTGGTGCGTTTGCGTGAGAATGTCGAGTTAATAACAACTCAAGTCGTAAGCAAGAATGGGATAGGGTGTGGCTCCAATGCTCCGTCTCATCAAATTCACCCTCGGATCTACGTAGATCATGTGTGAAAGCTGCGTGCGGCATTGGAATGCTCGAGTCAGATCTGTAATAGCTGTTTGTATGCACTTGATGTAGAGTTGTACACGAGCATTATATCATTGCTGCTACAGATACGACCTCCATTTATCGGCGGATGGAATCTCTCAATTGCCGGTAAATATAGCAATCACCGCATGATGTCTGAAAGCAAAGGCGTAAATTGAAGTCGTGTGGTATGTCATTACAGCGGTATAAAGGCTTTGATCTCTGCCGATACGTACGCAGGTAGGACAGGTGACTCAGGGCCGGTGGATTCAGTGCCTGGGTTATTATACCTGGTAGTCGCTCTGTTGATTGACTGTGTGAGATTGATAAAGACAACATGTCCCGCCTTATCAGCGTGACAGGCGGGACACTCCAGGTGCTACGCTGCTAACGAACCATCTGCAGTACGGATCGAAAGTGCTCGAGGAACTAGGTTTTTCCTCGCTGATTAAAAAAAGCAAATCCAAAATGGCATCTTGTAGTCCATAAAAAATCATCATTAATTAGACGACACTTATGATACAATATGCGTGATATTGATAAAAGCCGTGTTAATAGGTACGGAGCTCGAGGTGTGGGCCACTGCGTGTTTCCACCTAACGACCTGACTATAGCCCACCCAGCACACGCCAATGTTGACAAGTCCACCATTTGTATTCGCATTATTTCAACATGCTGTCATCTCAAGCTGCCCTAATCTTCCGACTGTGTTTTCTCACTCGAATAAACCGTGTCATTAGTTGTCAGACCATCGGGGCTTATGGGTAATTTATCTAGGTGAGTCACTGTGGAATTAATATGAAAAACAGGGGGTAGACCCAGCGTGGTCCTTAGTGCAACTAACGGTCTCTTGTCGTGTGATTAATCCGCTGCACCGTGTAGCAGTGCTTGCCTTCAGCACACATTGTCTGTGAGTAAGGTACGAATGCAGTGCAATTGTGGCAGGTTGAAGTGCGATCCGTCGCGTCGACCCACTCTTTCTTGTTCCTGGGGAAACCAGCCCACGCAGAAGACCTGATGCGCATTAGTTGGGACGCAACACTGCCCCGTTTCACCTGACATTTCCTCGACGCACAGAGATAACTAATTAGTGCCGTGACAGATGTACGTTTATTGCCATAAAACGACCGCGATACGCAGTCTCTGGATGATATGCAACAAGATGGCCTACAGTTGATACCGACGCGAGCAGGTCACTGAACTCGATATGAGTGCAAAGTGAATATCTGACATACTCTTTACCACAACCTTTCTCTTCACGGCATTAACTTAAAAATCTTTTGCTTTCTATTCCCTGGTTAATATGATGAGGTTACCTGCATACATAGTAGAGAGGAAAAATATGTGAGCTGTTTTGGCAGACACGGACTGTGCTACAAACAAGAACTCGTTTATTTAATGTATATATAAATCAAACGGTCTTGTAATAAATACGCAAATATTACGAGGAGCCCTTAGCTGCTGGTCATAAGCTTAGGGATCCTAGTCGCCTTCAATGGACAACATGCGACCAGTTTTGATGACCACTGTGACGTACACTTCAAAACCCCAATGACCAAATCCAAGTGGGATTAATTTGGAGCCAGACGTTCGCTCTATGTCCCTGCAATTGGTTTGCATGTGTTTGGGATTCCTTTCAAAACCTATGCGATATATGCGCGCTCTTAAAACATCAAAGACTGTCCGCCGTGGGGATGTTTATAGCTGTGAAGAATGACTCCAACTGTCGATAGAATGAAGATCAAAACGATTGTTGAATGACCTGTTGCTATTCTAGGACAACCTACTAAGCCACCATGACTTTCTTACGTGGCAGCCTGCTTCGGGAAATGTAGTAGTTATATGCGTCTTCCGGCGATGTAACTTCAAAGCGATCTGGTTCACATGAATTCCACACCTGGTAAATCGCGATTGGCTTCCAGCGGCAATCAATATGAATACGATATCACACACTTGCCCCGAGGCGTATATATATATATGAAATAAAAAGTATGATGGTTCGAATTATGCGTGCAATATGGCATCAATTGGCGGGAAAAGAACACGTGTTTTGCTCGGCGCCGGAAGCGGTCGTCTGCATAACATAAAGTTCAAACGAGGCGCAGGTGCACTGTATATATGGGGTAAAAATCGTTTATCTTTGACCTGACTTGGGGTCATCAGATATACATACATTCGAGCTTGTTGAAGCCTTTTATATAACCATACAAACAAACAGTGTGGGCGCATGTGGCTGAACTCAAGGCTAAAGTAATGCACCATCGATTCTCTAAACATCACATTCATATCCCAGAAAATGTGAAGTGGGTTGAGCAGTGCAGTGCAGTATGATAAAACAATGATTTCTCTCATCATTTTCCGTGAATGGAAACAAAGGGACTAGTGATGACGGTTGGTATAAGGCAGAGGACGCCCATGGTTCTCCTCTGCTTATCACGGTAGCCTCAAGTAGGTATGGACAACTGGTCGTGTGTGTTGGGGGTTTGGGGGCTGGGTTAGTACTGGGGGATAGCTCGACCACCACGTCTCTCACACGCGGAACAGTCCTACTGCTGACGAAGCTCGGTTTAACGTCGTCCTTCTGGCAGCATCGGGGCCATAGGATGATACGCCCTGCTAACAATGATATTCCGGACGGCAATAAGGAGTGTCATGTCTAACGGCGTACACACATACCCACCCAGGGTGAACGTGTAGAAAGGTCGTTGATACGTCCAAGGTCTGTAACATAAGGTGGCCTTCCACATATACAGATAGCTTGATAGTCAACGAACGCACGATGGATTCAAATGTGTCAGACCACGTGTACTGGCAGAGCGTGAACGTCAGGTGCAACAAGTTGGCTCGCTTATGAATAGAAAATTCACGGGTATTCGCCCAATTACGCCAAGATATTATCGTCAAATTGGGAAAGGAAAGCGGCGAGTCGCTTCCCGAATATATTGACCATATTCTAAACGCAGCCATTGTGTGCGTTTAGTCGCCCGGTGTAATACTTAATTAACAATTCAACGGCGTAAGCGACGCTTGAATGACGTCGGACCTGCCTTGTTGTCGAGCAGATAAAAGAAGTCGCGATTACAAGGCAGTCAAGGTTCCGTCAAGCCCATTATTCCCACTACTATCCCTACTCAACCTTCTTTGAGAGTCGTTGTTTGAGAGTAACAAGTGAATAAGGGCCAGATCGTGAAATGGCCCTCTTCGCGGGACCTCTTGGATCCAGTAAGCGGGCGTAGGTGACGTCGATTTGGAGTCAGAGGCCACGCTTAGCTAGCTTTTAATGACCCTTGCCAGAGGCTGCTTACATTACACTTGGTTACAAAGCACGGGCGCTCACAATATGACCACTTGACTCCACGATCAGCTTTATCGCTCCTGTTTGATGGCCAGTCTGTAGCGTCGTCACATTATCGCCCACTCGAATCGCGATCTCGTTTTAACACCATTTTATGAGCGCGTGCGAAGCTCAAAAGCCAGAATAAACCAGAGTCTGCGTTGTTTTAAATTCTGAGCATGTCTGGTGGCTATTTTTATAGGGTTAGTATAAGTTGACAACATGTGCTAGGCGCGACGATACGAGGACATATACACACAGCGTGACAAGTTGAACACCAGCTTCAGGGTGGGCTGCCATTCGAGAGACAGCGGTTTGCTGTTGATTGTGGCAGGCAAGTGACAGAAGCCTGAACCTCATACGAATAAAAGAATCCCTCTGACGGTGATGAATGATTTCACACTGTTTATAGATGGCTATTGCCAAATAATTATCACATGTTAACGGCAGGCAATGGAAAACGTTAACTTCACATGTGACAAATGAAAACACTGGTTAAAATACAGACTATTTAACTGCTATATAATGAAGAGATAGACTGGAACATGGAGCATTGGAGAAATCGTGGTGAACTAGTTAGACAGCATGAGATAAAGGCAGGGAGCATTAAAGTCGTCACCATGGTGAATTAGATAATATGAGAAAAAGACAGGGAGCATTAAAGCCGTCACAATGGTGGATTAGATACTATGAGAAAAAGACAGGGAGCATTAAAGACGTCACAATGATGGATTAGATACTATGAGAAATAGAAAGGGAGCATTAAAGCCATCACAATGATGGATTAGATACTATGAGAAATAGACAGGGAGCATTAAAGCCATCACAATAGTGGATTAGATGCTATGAGAAATAAACAGGGAGCATTAAGCCATCACAATGGTGGATTGGATACTATGAGAAATAGACGGGGAGCATTAAAGCCATCACAATGGTGGATTAGTCAGATAATATGAGATATAGACAATGAGCATCATAGTGGATTAGTTTTATATTATTTATAAACCGGAAGCATTGAATGCGTCACCATGGTGAATGGTTCCGTTTGGGGCTGTGCCAGTCACCGACCTATGCTACATGGGAAAGGAGATCAGAGCAACAAAAACACTCAACAATGGTGTGATATAATAGGCAAATGGCATGAAAAAAATACAGTTGTGTTGAGATGTCTGGGCACAATGACAGCTTTGCTGGGCGCCCCGGTATCGTGAACATTGTGGCGAAAGATCACTTCATGTGAGTGACATAAAAACATTCACCCTGCCAAATACCAGTCAAAATATTTAACTCCATGTCCGCTGCTGAGGGTGCCAAAGCAACTTTTATGTCTAGTGCCATCCATCACTTGCATTCCAATTACAGGTATGCGTGACAAGGTCAGGCATAACGGCCTGCGGGGCGTCCTCATGCACAATACTTGCGGGGTATAGGGCGGGACCAAGTGTGGGGCGGGTGGCACGGTACTGATACATCCACCTGACTGTCACACTCATCACTCCAATTGGCAGGTTTCACCAAAATATATAACAACTAGACATATTTTCACCAATTTATATCAACTTAGATTCACAACAAAACGCACAATAATTGAATAAGGACATTGCAAGTTTACATAGTCTGCTTGAATAACCAGGTGGTTATGAGTCGTGATAAGATAACCATGTAATCAGTTATGCATGAGGACATTAGAGGGATGCCAGGTATAATGACTGACATCAGACCACCACATCTGACAAACAGGACATATTCTCAAGCAACAGTCTGTCTTTCCGTCACCTCCTCTTACACAGCTTACACATGTACACAGGGCCTGGTATAGCTACACTCTACAAGAGGGATTTACGCTATCTCACGTCGTGATATCTTAGCACATAACGGGCGATTAGGAAGCCGCCTCGTGCTGGGCTATCTGACAGGGAAGAGTTGATAGCTGGAGGCGGCGGAAGTCGTGGGGTCGGTAGCTCATATCGGACCAGATTAGCTCGATATCGAGGCTGTATCGAGCATGTAGTCGGGTCTAGCGAAGGAAGAACTGGCTATCTGTCTTGGGGCTATCACACGGCCGAGGTAACTAGCTGTTTGAAGCGTGCGCCGAGGTGGAAACACGCCGGTTTAATATCCTCGACTGCCATCGTCTTGAACACTGAGCGGACTGTGATAAATGACTGAATATCTCCGGTAGGTAAGCGCCGAGTTGGTGGGTGGGTGGGTGGCGCTACTGGGGTCACTCGGTGCGGAGCAGGTTGGGGCACCCTTCACCTCACACCAACACCAATTACTCATAACTGCGGATCATTACCAACCTACACATGCAGCGAGTATCAATTCGTACCAGTATCACACACACATTATGTATCATGGCACAGTGGAAACCCACATCAGTAGCCATCCATCTCCTCACACGGCTCCAGTCAGCTTCTTGCGGCTCCATGTCCCGCGGCTAGTGATATGCTGTATTGAGTGTCGGAGATGGTCCGGGCCGGTCAGGACGAGATGGAAGCAATTGGCACGCTTTCATGTGCGATCACGTTCGTTTGGCACAGGAAGAGGTTTATTATGTTAGTAAGTAAGCTGCCAATCTCCTATAGGAATCAAGCCACAAGAGTTGGTAGAATAGTTGGACATGACGGATACCGCAGCAGCTCCCTTTGTACCTCTAACCATGTCAGCCTCCTGCCATACACCACTACATCATGACTATAACCGCACAGCTTGCTGGAGCTGGATCGACTTGTGCGACTGATCTAGCGACTTATTCGCACACTTCTGATAATATACAGGCGTTCGATGAGAAGGCAGTCCCACACTGCTCTTCCCGGCAATCACTCCATTATAAGTAGTCGCTTTGGACCTGTTCCTGCCCAGGATGGTACCGCATATAAATGAGTTCCACGACTCTAACGACTTGGACGACCATACCCACATACCGCTGGTAATACCAACAACAAGAGACATGAATATTTTCAGCATGTAGACCTCCACGCTGGGGATGGAGCGGTCAAGATTACAGTCCTTCTGTCCTACACGGGGGCCGGACTGGATGACGTCACACGGCGTGCCGATGGCCACGACTCGCCATTGATGGATGTGAAGAAGTTCGTACATGTTACAAGCGATGACACACGTAGCTGGTACCGTGTAAAGTACTGAAAACACACCTATCTTAGCCATCAACTTCTCTAGTTTACGAATATGTGGGTTTCCCCCTTCTTGCTTCAGGTCATGTCGGATACGAAACATGGCGAAGAAGCCGGCTAGTATAAAAGTGGTGCCGATAAGGAGATAGAGGACAAGGGGGGCGAGAACGAGCGCCACAAGCGACGCTCCATCCATACTGCCCACGTAACACAGGCCCGTCAACTCATCGCCATCCACCTTATGCATCAGGAGAATGATGATAGTCTTGATTGCAGGTATGGCCCAGGCGGCCAGGTGGAAGTAACTGCTGAGGTTCTGTATAGCCTCTCTGCCCCATTTACGTCCGGCTGCCATGTACCAGGTGAGTGTTAGCACGACCCACCATAGGCAGCTGGCCATGCTGAAGAAATAGAGGAGAAGAAAGACGACAATACACCACATGCTGTCGAGACCGTCCTGGATCAGGTAGGGTACGTTGGCAGCAGTGTCACACGCAACCGACGAGGGGCCGAGTGCAGCGCGGATGAGGTAAGCTGAAGAGTAGACCAGGTAACACATGGAGAGAAAGATGATAGGGCGCTCTGGATACTGGAAACGGGATGAATCCAAGAGAAAGGTGAGAACGGTGAGAAGCGTGGATCCCAGGCAGAGGGAGGACCAGACCAGCATCCAGATCTCAGCGAACTTCTTGTCTTCCTTGCGGTAAAACACGTCCTCCTCACACCGGGGCGCGCAGCTTCCGTTATGGGACGCCTTCTCGGCGTAAATGAATCGGTCTGGGCACCGGAAGCGCGGAGATGGCGTGGAAGGTCGGGTCGGGAACGGTGAGGTCCGGGCTCGGAGTGCTTCCATCAACTTGACCCACTCTGAGTTCTGAGTAAAGCCACCGGGTATGTAATCGAGGTCGGGTTCGTCTTTCCCTTGTTTGGGGGCTTCCATACAGAGATTAGTTCGGTCACTCTTCTCAGGTAGATTAGCACAATCTAATATGGCAGGCCAATTGAAGTTGAATCGCTGGAGAATGGGTTCACATTTGGCTTTGACCTCGAGACACATGGATCTACAGGCCGGGATGATCAGCGTCTCGTCCACCTGCTCCGTACACATGGGGGCGTACAGGGAACAGAGGAAGAACTTGAGGAGTCGGGAGCATCCAATCTGCACTAAAGGGATGAACTCGAGCACGTCACGGGCGGCGTCCTGTTGGTCATTATTACCCAGTAGATTAGGCATGCGTGTAGAATTATAACGCATGTCAGCACACAATGGTATAGTGATCTTTTCACATCGGCCGTAGTTCCGTTGTCCACAACAAGGGCTTATTATGCAGCACAGAGCAATGGACACGATTGGCCACGCCTGGGCTGTCAGCCTTGTCATGGCTGAAGGAGGATGGTCGCCTGATCCTGATCCCAACTAGTTACACTAAGCCTCACAGATAACACCCGCCTTGTTGCATGACAAACGCCAGCTTACAAGCACAACGCTATGGCACTTCCTTCATACAGAATCCAGATTTCTGGCTTCCTCAAATGACACGAAATAGATAGGGTTCGTATACCCACCTGTAAGTTTTTGCTTAACACACAAAATAGCACTTTTTTCATTAACGATGTGCTCTCATTTGTGGCGATGAGGGTTCTGATATCCACAGCGGGACTCTACCTGCTGAGCTGCTGCTCATGTCACGGCACAGACCTGCTCCACATTCACATATAGTATCTCCGACTGGTTCAACATTTACTTCACGAGCGTGTCAATTAGGCGTGTCATGCGCCAGATCGACTAACAGCTTTTTCCGGACGCGACCGCGTCAATTGGCGCTCGTGTTAAGTCGTCGTGGCGCTCAACTGAGGCTAGTTTTTGCACCTGGGCGGCAACTCTCTTTTATTACACCTTTTGATTACACCTTTGCAGTGAAGATGATCACCGGTATTTGCTTGCAATCACCGTCTGATATTTTGGTGTCGAATTGTTGTCTCTCATTTCCATCGGCACAGAAACAAACGACTTCACAGGCGAGTTTTCCGTCGGCGATAGAAATTCAGTCACTGCGCAGACGAGCGCTAAATAACTTATCAAAAGCGCAGATGATTAAATCCCACAATGTTGACTCCTACACAAGAAAGACTGAAATGAAATTGGCCTTTGTCACTCGACACTCAAAAGCCTGGTTCAGTGGCGCTATCGTTTGCATGCAAACAATCGAGAAAGCGCGCTGTGAGCAGTATCTCTTACGCGGGCGCACAGCGCCTTTCACTCACTTCCAACCGAGCACCACGCATGATTTTCAACCCAAACGGGCGTTCTCTTAGCCAGCCACTAGGGGGCAGCCGGGCATGTCTGCTACCTTCGTCTCTTATCAGAAACCAGCGCCACCTTGTGGCCGGGCTGCTCGGTAATGACCAGACGGCTGCAATAAAGCGTGTTTTTGATCGTGGCGCTATTGCCAAGAGGAAGCGTATGTGGTGATTAGGGAAGAACTCAGATCAGAATCAAATACATAACACCGACGCCTTATCCAACCGTCCACACAGCTAGGAGTCATCTGGTATTCGATATCTTCAGTTGTTACGGCAATTCGATTATTTCCACTGAGTCAAAGCTTGGGAAGAAAGGATGGGTCAGTAATACTGTGAACGTCTTTCCACTCCGTGTGTCTGATCCACCAAGCCCAGTAGTGGCAGCTGAGGCGGACTACTGCGCTCCTATATACAACAGCAGTTGGTTGCCCCCAGTACATGTAACCAGTTACATGACTATTTTCGCTGGTGCTGGTTACTAATTGAAACCATTTACATGCGTTATCCAACGTAGCGTTTTCACATTTCATCCCCTCCTTTCGCAATCAGTTTCCCGCCCTGTCTGTCTTCACGTGAAATGTTTGGAGCTCTGTTTGCCCCTAGACGCGGTAGGGGGCGCTCATGATAGCCTCTCACTTCGCCTGTTCATCGCCATAGCCAACAGCTGTGCAGCCAACTTCTGTCAATTACGCGTCCAAACAAACCTGCCGTGGGATCGGCTGATCCACAAGCAACAACTTTGTTATATACTTCTCTGGAATCATCTGGGGGAGTGTTTTTTTTATTATCAGCCGGCCCTTAGCGTTAAGCCTTGGCTTTTCCTATTCCCAGTCACCGAGGGAACCTTAGCCTCCGTTTACTGAGCTTGTCTTTAGTCTAACTTGAGTGTAGATTGACAATTAATTGGCAAACCACCCTTGATTTCAATAGTGTATTTGATTGTATCAAAATGCTAAATGTTCGTATTACCCGACAACTGCCTTTCTGTTCTACGAGCCAAGCTAAAGCCGTCGTTTAAAATGTGAATTGTACCAGAAAAACTGGATGACTTGTTCTGTACAATGGAAATTGACAAGAGCGGTCTCTCTAATGGAGTTTCCAAATGGTCTTCTGTGGTAGGCACCGCCATATCGATATCAATCACCAACAATCCCATGTCGAGGTGTTTTACCAGACCGACACCCTGACATCGAATCCTATCGCAGGCAATGAAAAAACCTTATTCCGCAATGGCAAACGCTGTATGTGTGTCGATTTCTTAAGTTATAATGTTTCCGTTTCATTTTAAACGTTGTGTGATCAAACTGACAGAGCCATGTGCTAGTATCATAAATATGAGTAGAATTTCTTCCTACTGGTCATAGTTTTTGGACATATCTAGTGTTACAACCCATCCTTGCCGCTATGGCAGTTTTTGTGACGTCACTGGCTTATACAATGCGTATTGCTGTTCAGCTGTTCTGGCTACGCTGAACTCTTGACCAGGTATGTCTCACCTATTAATATGCCACTGTCTTGGACAACAAGTGACGTCACGAATATTGCCACGAAAGCAACCATGATTGAAAATTAAAAGAAAGTTGACAATGTAAGAACATATTTCTGTTTTGTGTTACTAGTAGGATTTGAAAGCTGTTTAACCGATCTTGTAAAAACGTTTCAGTTCTTGTTTGACTTGGAGTGTTTTGACAGAATTGAAATCACTACAAGATTTTATCATTAACGAGTATACAGTCCAGCACCGCCAAGTCATTTAAGCATTCGTCAATCAGTTTGTCTTGATCAGGGATCAATCAATATGCGCTCCTAAACGAGTGATGTGGCAGTCGAGTGAACAGGAAAGTAATTTTAAGGGATCCATGCCCCCTTGGACCAGATCGGTTAATATCGTAGGAGTCAGTACTCAGATCATGTTCCATGTCATTAACATAGACATGTATACGCCTGATCATTCTCCGAGCAGAAGTAACGGACGCTACCGAGCTGATCTCAACACTGAGAACGCTGCCTTGATACATAGCACAGGCAGTTTTTCCCTGACATTCCCCGAGCTGAGCATAACGTGATGTAGTCATAACGTTACAGTGTTAAAAGACTTTCAATGTCACAACGGAACCGCATACATGTATTTTACTATGAAACACGATATTTAATTTGATATTCATTACATAGCCATTTTCGATGAAAGATCGAAAGCAATCGAATCATGTAGTATCTCCCACCCTACGCATGTATGACAACAATGGCTCGCGATGAAATGACTGAGATGTTGATTTTTCTTGATTGTTCCCATGTACTTGGGAACATGTGCAAGCTCTTGGTCATGGTATAGTACTGGCTATGAACGAGCGAAGCGATCGTTTTGGATGCTCACGGGGTGCTGGATTGAGTCCTCATGGACGCGGTCGTGACATTTGGAACAATCGAAAGCGTTCTGAATCGGGTTTGGGTCATAACGAAGTTATACCAAGTCAAACTAACGTTATGACTATCTTGCTTTGTGGCAGGCATGGTTTCGTTAAATTGAAAAGAAATACTGATGATTTTCGTCTCTTCCATCAACGAAGAGATATCGCGTTAGTGTTGGATGAAGAAGACCGAGATGGACGGCGCAACTTGGGGCATATTATCAACTAATGGCAAAGTCGTACGGGAGGTGGAAACAGAAGAAGCACAGAACAGAGTGGTGGTTTAAAGAAAATGGAATACATTACTTTATTTAAAGGAAATGCATGACAAGCTGAGTATCATAGGGTTTTAAAGCTGGAATTTGATGGGAAGATGGCAACAACTGTCGGATATACGCGATGCAAGCGAAGTGGTGCGTAGGTTGCCCACCTCTTAGGCGCTGAGCTTGGCAAGGCAAAAAATGTAGATCTAGAGTACTTTAGGTACAGAACGAGTAGAATTATCGAAGATAAAACACAATTAGTAATAATAAAGTTAACCGCCGCACCGAGCCATGCCGGTCAGGATGAAATCAACCACCATCATGTGCTAGAGAAGTACCCACCGAAGTACATCTCATTTTCACTGATTGTGAACCATCTACAATGAATACATACTTCGCACCTGAAGAATGTGCTGTAAAAACAGTGCCACAACTCAACGTTTACCACATCCACATTTGTGAGTGAGTCATATGGGGGCCATAAAACCTAACGGTTTGATGGGCTGCTTGGATTGTATTGTGTCTGGAATTCTAGCTTCGTCCCTGGTTATTTTGCTAGCTATACAAATTCATCAGCTTAAGTTGTGAGATACAGTGATACGATTGTTGACGACTAGCTTAACGACCCTCCCCAATCCTTCTTCTGTCTTCGTATTGTCGCTTATAACATAGGTTATGTTACGAATTTTGCAATGAAATCTCAGTCTTCCCTGTGCTCATATTACTAACATTGGACCCAAGACGTCGGCAACCTACGTACCTCGCTTATGTTACAAATGTATTACCGGTGTTCGATTAATCAATATTATCAGCATAAATATCAATTTCTCCTTGAGTATAAGCTTTATAATATGTTAGAGAGATGAGGCTGATGCCAACAATAAACAGTTATATAGTATCGTCACATCAATACCAGAATATACGTGATTAATTGTAATGATTTGACCGGGAAACGATCAGCCCACACTGAGAGACACGAAACACGATCGTCAGCATCATCCAGTGAGCTAGGTGCCCAGTGGAACGGCGCAAACCGAAATGGCGTCCATGCTACATCGTACACACTAAGTGATTCCATTCTCATTTGTTAACAGATTAAGTACAATAATAACAGCCTGTGCGCGTCTAGGCCTGGTCCTACACCTCGCGCCAAGTTCATGATGTCTAAGCATGCACACACGTTTAATCTATCTGCACGTGCCCCGAGTAAAGGGAAATATGTGTTAGTTACATAAAAGTTTATCTACTGAACATGGAGCATAACTTGTACGAATCGTTGCATTTCCCGATTGCATAATTGTACCTTTTGTAGCTCAAATTGAATATTTGTGATGGATTACTGATGGTCGCGTAAACAAAATTATAAGATCAGGTAAATTCAACTTCCGCAAAATCTAAACCTTGTTACTCCCAGTTTTTGTGGTAGTTGTGCTTTATATTCGTTCAGTTATACACGGTAAAGTGATTTTCTTAATGCAGTTAATACAATCAATCAAATTTATGCCAACGTGTTTAGTGAGGGCTTCTTATAATTGATTTCCCGATAGCAATACAATTGTGTCTATCTTTTGTAGCTCAAATTGAATAGGTACAATGGGTATTCTTTCGGTCGCGTGACATTCATAAATAAAATTATAAGATCAGGTACGTCTATCGAAATGACATTAATCATTTACATAGGTACAATAACAAGGTTCGTCTATCGAAATGACATTAGATAAATAACAAAGGTACAGCAACAAGGTACGTCTATCGAAATGACATTACATAAATAACATAGGTACAATAACAAGGTGCGTCTATCGAAATGACATTACATAAATAACAGAGGGACAATAACAAGGTGCGTCTATCGAATTGACATGGCATAAATAAAAGAGGGACAATAACAAGGTGCGTCTATCGAATTGACATGGCATAAATAACAGAGGGACAATAACAAGGTGCGTCTATCGAATTGAAATAGCATAAATAACAGAGGTACAATAACAAGGTGCGTCTATCGAATTGACATGGCATAAATAACAGAGGGACAATAACAAGGTGCGTCTATCGAATTGACATTACATAAATAACAGAGGGACAATAA
Source organism: Urechis unicinctus (assembly GCA_034190875.2). Lineage (NCBI taxonomy): Eukaryota > Metazoa > Annelida > Polychaeta > Xenopneusta > Urechidae > Urechis > Urechis unicinctus. Next base: position 1,892,277 of record CM067345.1, read on the forward strand.
CAAGGTGCGTCTATCGAATTGACATGGCATAAATAACAGAGGGACAATAACAAGGTGCGTCTATCGAATTGAAGTTGGCATAAATAACAGAGGGACAATAACAAGGTGCGTCTATCGAATTGACGTTACATAAATAACAGAGGTACAATAACAAGGTGCGTCTATCGAATTGACATGGCATAAATAACAGAGGGACAATAACAAGGTGCGTCTATCGAATTGACGTGGCATAAATAACAGAGGTACAATAACAAGGTGCGTCTATCGAATTGAATACATAAATAACAGAGGGACAATAACAAGGTGCGTCTATCGAATTGACATGGCATAAATAACAGAGGGACAATAACAAGGTGCGTCTATCGAATTGACATGGCATAAATACAATAGGTACAATAACAAGGTGCGTCTATCGAATTGAATGGCATAAATAACAGAGGGACAATAACAAGGTGCGTCTATCGAATTGACATGGCATAAATAACATAGGTACAATAACAAGGTGCGTCTATCGAATTTACGTTACATAAATAACATAGGTACAATAACAAGGTGCGTCTATCGAATTGATATTACATAAATAACATAGGTACAATAACAAGGTGCGTCTATCGAATTGACATGGCATAAATAACATAGGTACAATAACAAGGTGCGTCTATCGAATTGACATGGCATAAATAACATAGGTACAATAACAAGGTGCGTCTATCGAATTGACATGGCATAAATAACATAGGTACAATAACAAGGTGCGTCTATCGAATTGATATTACATAAATACAATAGGTACAATAACAAGGTACGTCTATCGAATTGACATGGCATAGATACAATAGGTACAATAACAAGGTGCGTCTATCGAATTACAATATGTATAAACAGGAAACAACAGGACCAACGGAAATCTACTTATAATAACATTTCTCTCGTTGCTTTTTCTGGTCATTCTCAGACATTCATTGGATCATTGCACGGAAGGTAAATTTTTTCTAGCAAGATACTTAATGCATCAAGATCCTTGGTGCCAAGCTCGGGTGAAAACGGAGACATTTTGTTCTAGCTTAGGTCATTATTTGTAAGGATGCGCTCACTGTATTCTGATTTGACAGCCGTATTGAAGGCAAAGTGTGTTATTGCAACACAATGTCTTGTGGTTATATTCATTTATAGATAACTACTACACGTATAATCACACTTTCACTTGAACATGTGTGTTTTTCAGCATCAGCCCTTCTTGAAAAAAAGCAGGGAATGAGTCACATACGAGAAGCACAAGACAGCGCCATTGCTGCTCACGGTCATCAAAACAACCGTGTGTTGGTGCATAATCATCCAGGATGTATTATGTCTCAAGCGCAGAGAATAATGGTTCATTGTCATCGTGGGTTGATATCACAATACGACGATGTAGCAGGATTTTATAAATATCAACTAACATACAATCCCATATGAGGTCGGAGCTGGCATGTGATGCTGGTTCTGCAGCTCACCGCCGTTAATACGATCCACATCGGTTTCTTGTCACTATGTAACTTTGCATTGTTGCAACTTAAGTCCAAATCAATATAGGATTCGTACGGCAATGATGTGCGCCGGGAACTATTGATTTATTGCTATGATAAAATATCTCTAGAGTGTTTATTTCCCACACAACAATGAAATGATGCAGCTGATAACGCACGTGCGCTTTTGGTTATTCCGCGAAAGGTAATAACATAATAGCGTCATGGAGGCGATTGACAATGGCACGATCGATTGAGTGTATGGCAAACGTTCAGCACAACATTTTCACTGTATCCATATGAGAATGTGCATCAGCTGAACCATGCTGTTAACCACGATGTATTGAATTAAAACAATGTTGAGTGAAAAGAGGGTTTTCTCATAAAACGCTATCATGCTAGACACTATAGCATTTCAAAGAATTCCCCGTGATTGATTGGCCAGGGATTTGTCATTAAATCGTGCCATCTTTGTGAGGAATCCAGTCCTATTTATCTCGTTACGTGGTGGTTGACCTGTGACAAAGTAACCTGCCGAGAGAACGAGCCAAAAAAAAAGCAAATTTAAAGGTCATTATCTTGCGACGGAGAGTGGGTGTGCATTCGCATTAGTATAGATTCTAAACTACTCGGCTGTTTTGTTACATTGTTCGTTTGACAAGAGACACTGTGTTTGGCTTAGTGGCGCTGAATATTGACAGATTATCGTGTGTTTTCATGTGAGGGTGTCTCTAATATATCCCGCGACGAAAGCTATAAGAAAACGATGACTTTGCTTTAGGAACTGCTGCTTAATTACCGTCATTTCTTGCAGAACACGTTTTTCCGCTCAAATGAATAGAAGACCTCCGTGGTACGAGTGATTATTTTGGAGAATCTATATATGTAAGCTGACGATCCCTTCTGTGACGATTACAAAGTAAACGCTATCTATATGCACGGATGTACATATCCGCTTGTAATCGCTCCCTGGTAGATTGTTCTTATGATATGGATGACCTCAGAAGAGCATTTTACCTAAATATCCAGGAAACGAAACCGGAATAGATGTCACGTGAGAGTTTTAATATGATAATTCCAGGGTGCCAACGCCCACTTGCCGTGAACACTATATGCTGGTACAAGAATACAAGCCCAGTTTGTACTAATCCTCTCACTTCCGGTGTAAGGGCGATACAGGTGTCATTTACCTATTGTTATCTTGTTGAGTTATGAAAAGTGAAGACGCAAATAGAACTACTGGGCCATGTAATAATGGATGATTTTTACCTGATCCGGGCTGTAATTAGATGACATGACAGGTGCGCCAGCAAGATTGGTTGAACCTATTACAGCTTATTAATAACGGGAAGTGGCCGTTATGACTGTTCGGCGGTCTGGCTAATGCGTGCTCTAGTCTATGTGCAACTCAACATACTCATACTCTCATTGTAATCAGTTGAATTGATACGAATCAATATACATCGATCCTTAAGGGTGGTAATGTAGATTTGGGGGCATTTAGAGGGGTGTACATCTCATCTGCTTTAATGACACCATGGATTGATAAGACAAGACATTGTTGAAAATGCATGTTGAACTGTGTCATGCATGAACACCTACGTCAAATGTATGGCAACCTCAGCATCATCTCGCCATGACCTACAACCCTCTGACTTGTACTCAGCTGGATGGCTCGCAGTGGATACAACCTACACATCAGCTCTCGACTGTGTCATCAGACCATGACGTGGATGGCTGTTAATCAGCTGTGGCTCCATGACAGTAGCGCCTCGCCATGACCTACTGTAGATCAGTGGATGGCGTAGGTGTGGATGGCATGACCTACTGTAAGCTGGATGGCTCACCTACTGTAGCATCAGCTGGATGGCTCGCCATGACCTACTGTAGCATCAGCTGCTCGACCTACTGTATGATGGCTGACTACTGTAGCATCAGCTGGATGACTCGCCATGACCTACTGTAGCATCAGCTCGATGGCTCGCCATGACCTACTGTGGCATCAGCTCGATGGCTCGCCATGACCTACTGTAGCATCAGCTCGATGGCTCGCCATGACCTACTGTAGCATCAGCTCGATGGCACGCCATGACTTACTGTAGCATCAGCTGTATGGCTCGCCATGACTTACTGTAACATCAGCTGGATGCCTCACCATGACTTACTGTAGCATCAGCTCGATGGCTCGCCATGACCTACTGTATCATCAGCTGGATGGCACGCCATGACCTACTGTATCATCAGCTGTATTTCACGCAATGACCTACTGTAGCATCAGCTGGATGGCTTCAGTATGCGGATGAAAGCTTGTTACTTTTTGTGATGAAATTCCGCTTTAATTACTCTACCACTCTAAACAGTCCCATCTAAATGTTCATAGAAGTGTGAAATGTGCATATACGATAGTGGGTGCTTATGTAATGGTCCCCATGCACAATTCCTCGCGTTGATCACCAGTAGCAGCTGCCGATGGTCAGCGCTTCAATGATTGCTACTGCAGATGCATCGGAGAAATTCAACGATTATCTGAACGCTACCGTCTGCTACCAAAGAGCTAACGGCGCTATAAACTTTGTGCTGCTGCATCCAGCCTCGCATTAACTGTTCTATCTCAGTCATATTCAATACCGCTGAGCATGCGTTCGAATATAAAAGCTAATGGCGTCTACCAGTCTACATGATCTTACTTAATCATTACTTCTCCATTCTAGCATAATCTTGTACGAATTTGGCAGCATATATTAAGAAAAGATATATTAATGATACAGACGTGAATGAATAAAATATTGGTCGGATGACTTATGTGTTTCCCGATATACAGTAGCTCGATGTATGTAACAAGAGGGGTGAGTCTATGTACAGCACGAAGCAATAGAGATGTAACCAATAGACTGTGTGCGCCTGCCAACTAATAAAGGAATGGTTCTCGTTATACAACAGCATTTCGCTTAAATTCATCGATACAAGCAACACATAGAACGACTCATTTCCAACAATTCTCTCTTGTTATATCCGTGCTTGCCTTACCAATCCTATGCGCCGAAGTTTTGTGACATTCAGACAAGTGGATGACTTGTGATTATAAACAGACGTCACAGATTAATCAGCCTAACTAGCTAGCATGTAACCAAATGGGAACTTACTATGCTAACCAGGACGACAGACAATGTCAAATCTTCAGCGCAACAAAGCGCAAAAACATGAAAGGGTGCTATATGATTCACCACAGAACAATATTCTTTCATGATAGCCAATTATCGTGAGTGGTAAAAAACTGTGGAATAAAATACCCCAGGGCCCTCTGTTGTGTAAATGTGTATTACATACGAAAATAATGTTGTTGTAGAATTGATACTGGTCCAATACACTGGTCACGTGATAAGCTTAGACCATGTCTGCGAATAATTCATTCCAAACATTCAATGTGACTGGAGATTTTTTGAAAGACCACCCAATCGAATATTATAGCCTTTTCAATTCTTTTCATTCTAGGATCGTATTTGAGTCATCAATGAACGTTATTTTACATATGTTATTGAATACGTCTAAGGAACTTTTCTGGAGATAATCAATTGTAGTAGTGGCAGTATTTGACGTTAGGGGAAATCTCCTGTCAGGCAAACTGATGTTATTGCATGCTATATGATAAACTGTTCCGGTCTTTTTAAAACGCTCTGAAATGATGTCGCCATAATCCCGTCCGATCTAACGTTGCGACAGCAAAAAACGCGCAAAACCAGCCTGACTGGCTCTAGCAAAAGCTAGTCATAATAGCTCCAATAACAGCTAGTCATAATGGCTACAGCTAGTACTTATGGCTCCAGCAACAGCTAGTCCTTATGGCTCCAGCAACAGCTAGTCCTACCAACAGCTAGTCCTTATGGCTCCAGCAACAGCTAGGCCTAGCAACAGCTAGTCCTTATGGCTCCAGCAACAGCTAGTCCTAATGGTATTGCTGTTTAAAAGTTACGTCTTTTGACGACGTGCATTTTATCCATCAAATAATTCACATTATACTTTATTATATCCCCCGAGATTATCTAAATAACTATGTAAGTTTGAAGTATATCTTTTTTGTAGACACCGCAGAAAAAAACGGGAATCCAGGAGCCAGTGAAGGCCGTTTTCAGCGATGTAACGTCGCTATTTGTAGCCTGATCAGATTGAAGTTGCCATTATTACATATCATGGTTCAGTGGAAGAAATGTTCACCAAATCATTAGAATGAGATTCTCTATTGATGAAAATGCTGAGACTAATCGATGACCTTCTATCGTATTATTTGACACAATACGCATTACCAGGTTTCACATTGTACCCGGCATTATTCTCAACCATTTGGGCAGAAAAGTTAAACATATCATAATATGATAGCATACTGTTATGTACGCTGGAAATGCCTTTTTGAGGTGAAACAGTACAGAGCATGTCTAGATAAGAGCGGGGATCATCATGGTAGTGCATTCTTTAATATTGTATAGTATGGAATGTATCCCACTCCACCAGTGTTTATAATGACATCACCCTCGGGATATGCTGATCAATTAACTGTTTCCGCTTGATGCAATCTTCCCCTAAAATGGACATTATGCCTAGAAGTGACAAATTTGGTCGCGTGGCGAATGAGAACATGAAACGTACATGCGGCAGATAGCCGGCTGAGGCATGTTGGCAATTGGATGACAAATTCACAGAAACGGGATATTGTTGGTTGACGATCCACAAATCAGCCAACTGATACACTTAGTTTCTGCCTCGACCAAGTGAAAGCTTCCAACAAATTTGACTGATGCCTACATGTAACTAATCCCGTCTTATAGTGATTCGGGATTTACCATAGGAAACGAACGGGTCCTAGACATTTTGCAACTTGCTCCAAACCCTACCAAACGATAGTCGTTTTGACTTTTCAATTTGCTAATATTCGATTGCATCACCATGCTTTTAATCTGTATAATAATTTTCAATGATTGTGAACCATCTGCAATGAATACATACTTCGCATCTGAAGAATGTTCTCTAAAAACAGTGCCAAAACTCAACATTATCCACATCCCGCATTTGTGAGTGAGTCATATGGGGGCCATAAAACCTAACGGTTTGATGGGCTGCTTGGATTGTATTGTGACTGGACTTCTAGCTTCGTCCCTGGTTATTTTGCTAGCTATACAAATTCATCAGCTTAAGTTGTGAGATACAGTGATACGATTGTTGACGACTAGCTTAACGACCCTCCTTAATCCTATTGCTATTGCTGTATTGTCGCTTATAACATAGGTTATGTTACGAATTTTGCAATGAAATCTCAATCTTCCTTGTGCTCTAATTACCAACATTGGACTCAACACGTCGTCAACCTAAGTACCTCGCTTATGTTTACAAATTTATCACCGGTGTTCCATTAATCAATATTATCAGCATAAATATCAATTTCTCCTTGAGTATGAGCTTTATGATATGTTAGAGAGATGAGGCTGATGCCATCAATAAACAGTTATTTAGTTTCGTCACATCAATACCAGAATAGACGTGATTAATTGTAATGATTTGACCGGGAAGCGATCAGCCCAAACTGAGTGAAACACGATCGTCGACATCATCCAGTGAGCTAGGTGCCCAGTGGAACGGCGCCAACCAAAATGGCGTCCATGCTACATCGTACACACTAAAGGATTCCATTCACATTTTTTAACAGATTAAGTACAATAGTAACAGCCTGTGCGCGCCTTTGCCTGGTCCAATACACTTTGATAAAAGTGTTTACTGACAGATATCAACCCGCATTACATGTCCTACACCTAGCGCCAAGTTCATGATGTCTCAACATCCGCATGTGTTTAATCAATTGGCACGTGCCCCCAGAAAAGGGAAATATGTGTTAGCTACATCAAAGTTAATCTACTGAACATGGAGCATAACTTTTAGGAATATTTGCATTTCCCGATAGCATGATTGTACCTTTTGTAGCTCAAATTGAATATTTGTGATGGATTCCTTACGGTCGCGTAAACATTCCAAAGCAAAATTATAAGATCAGGTAAATTCAACTTCCACAAAATCTAAACCTTGTTACTCCCAGTTTTTGTGGTAGTTGTGCTTTATATTCGTTCAGTTATACACGGTAAAGTGATTTTCTTAATGCAGTTAATACAATCAATCAAATTTATGCCAACGTGTTTACTGAGGGCTTCTTTAAGTTGTGACATAAATGAAAGAGGTTCAATAACAAGGTGCATCTATCGAATTTACGTTACATAAATAGCATAGGTACAATAACAAGGTGCGTCTATCGAATTTACGTTACATAAATAGCATAGGTAAAATAACAAGGTGCGTCTATCGAATTTACGTTACATAAATAGCATAGGTACAATAACAAGGTGCGTCTATCGAATTTACGTTACATAAATAGCATAGGTACAATAACAAGGTGCGTCTATCGAATTTACGTTACATAAATAGCATAGGTACAATAATCGAATTGATATTACATGAATAACATAGGTACAATAACAAGGTGCGTCTATCGAATTTACGTTACATAAATAGCATAGGTACAATAACAAGGTGCGTCTATCGAATTTACGTTACATAAATAGCATAGGTACAATAACAAGGTGCGTCTATCGAATTGATATTACATGAATAACATAGGTACAATAACAAGGTGCGTCTATCGAATTTACGTTACATAAATAGCATAGGTACAATAACAAGGTGCGTCTATCGAATTGATATTACATGAATAACATAGGTACAATAACAAGGTGCGTCTATCGAATTTACGTTACATAAATAGCATAGGTACAATAACAAGGTGCGTCTATCGAATTTACGTTACATAAATTAGGTACAATAACAAGGTGCGTCTATCGAATTTACGTACAATAGGTACAATAACAAGGTGCGTCTACAAGGTGCGTCTATCGAATTGATATTACATAATAGCATAGGTACATAACAAGGTAGGAATTTACACATAAATAGCATAGGTACAATAACAAGGTGCGTCTATCGAATTATTACATGAATAGCATAGGTACAATAACAAGGTGCGTCTATCAATAGGTACAATAATAGGTACAATAACAAGGTGCGTCTATCGAATTGAATAGCATCTATCGAATTTACGTTACATAATATAGGTACAATAACAAGGTGCGTCTATCGAATTGACGTTACATAAATAACATAGGTACAATAACAAGGTACGTTACATAATAGCATACAATAACAAGGTGCGTCTATCGAATTGGTACAAATAACAAGGTGCGTGCTATCTATCGAATTACGTTACATAAATAGCATAGGTACAATAACATTGTGCGTCTATCGAATTGAATTACAATAACATAGGTACAATAACAAGGTGCGTCTATCGAATTATATTACATAATACATAGGTACAATAACAAGGTACGTCTATCGAATTGACATGGCATAGATACAATAGGTACAATAACAAGGTGCGTCTATCGAATTACAATATGTATAAACAGGAAACAACAGGACCAACGGAAATCTACTTATAATAACATTTCTCTCGTTGCTTTTTCTGGTCATTCTCAGACATTCATTGGATCATTGCACGGAAGGTAAATTTTTTCTAGCAAGATACTTAATGCATCAACTTCCTTGGTGCCAAGCTCGGGTGAAAACGGATACATTTTGTTCTAGCTTAGGTCATTATTTGTAAGGATGCGCTCACTGTATTCTGATTTGACAGCCGTATTGAAAGCAAAGTGTGTTATTGCAACACAATGTCTTGTGGTTATATTCATTTATAGATAACTACTACACGTATAATCACACTTTCACTTGAACATGTGTGTTTCAGCATCAGCCCTTCTTGAAAAAAAGCAGGGAATGAGTCACATACGAGAAGCACAAGACAGCGCCATTGCTGCTCACGGTCATCAAAACAACCGTGTTTGGTGCATCATCATCCAGGATGTATTATGTCTCAAGCGCAGAGAATAATGGTTCATTGTCATCGTGGGTTGATATCACAATACGACGATGTAGAAGGATTTTATAAATATCAACTAACATACAATCCCATATGAGGTCGGAGCTGGCATGTGATGCTGGTTCTGCAGCTCACCGCCGTTAATACGATCCACATCGGTTTCTTGTTACTATGTACTTTGCATTGTTGCAACTTAAGTCCAAATCAATATAGGATTCGTACGGCAATGATGTGCGCCGGGAACTATTGATTTATTGCTATGATAAAATATCTCTAGAGTGTTTATTTCCCACACAACAATGAAATGATGCAGCTGATAACGCACGTGCGCTTTTGGTTATTCTGCGAAAGGTAATAACATAATAGCGTCATGGAGGCGATGGACAATGGCACGATCGATTGAGTGTATGGCAAACGTTCAGCACAACATTTTCACTGTATCCATATGAGAATGTGCATCAGCTGAACCATGCTGTTAACCACGATGTATTGAATTAAAACAATGTTGAGTGAAAAGAGGGTTTTCTCATAAAACGCTATCATGCTAGACACTATAGCATTTCAAAGAATTCCCCGTGATTGATTGGCCAGGGATTTGTCATTAAATCGTGCCATCTTTGTGAGGAATCCAGTCCTATTTATCTCGTTACGTGGTGGTTGACCTGTGACAAAGTAACCTGCCGAGAGAACGAGCCAAAAAAAGCAAATTTAAAGGTCATTATCTTGCGACGGAGAGTGGGTGTGCATTCGCATTAGTATAGATTCTAAACTAGTCGGCTGTTTTGTTACATTGTTCGTTTGACAAGAGACACTGTGTTTGGCTTAGTGGCGCTGAATATTGACAGATTATCGTGTGTTTTCATGTGAGTGTCTCTAATATATCCCGCGACGAAAGCTATAAGAAAACGATGACTTTGCTTTAAGGATAAACTGCTTAATTACCGTCATTTCTTGCAGAACACGTTTTTCCGCTCAAATGAATAGAAGACCTCCGTGGTACGAGTGATTATTTTGGAGAATCTGTATATGTAAGCTGACGATCCCTTCTTTGACGATTACAAAGTAAACGCTATCTATATGCACGGATGTACATATCCGCTTGTAATCGCTCCCTGGTAGATTGTTCTTATGATATGGATGACCTCAGAAGAGCATTTTACCTAAATATCCAGGAAACGAAACCGGAAACGATGTCACGTGGGATTTTTAATATGATAATCCCAGGGTGCCAACGCCCACTTGCCGTGAACACTATATGCTGGTACAAGAATACAAGCCCAGTTTGTACTAATCCTCCCACTTCCGGTGTAAGGGCGATACAGGTGTCATTTACCTATTGTTATCTTGTTGAGTTATGAAAAGTGAAGACGCAAATAGAACTACTGGGCCATGTAATAATGGATGATTTTTACCTGATCCGGGCTGTAATTAGATGACATGACAGGTGCGCCAGCAAGATTGGTTGAACCTATTATATTTTATTAATAACGGGAAGTGACCGTTATGACTGTTCGGCGGTCTGGCTAATGCGTGCTCTAGTCTATGTGCAACTCAACATACTCATACTCTCATTGTAATCAGTTGAATTGATACGAATCAATATACATCGATCCTTAAGGGTGGTAATGTAGAGTTGGGGGCATTTAGAGGCGTGTACATCGCATCTGCTTTAATAACACCATAGATTGATAAGACCTTGTTGAAAAATGCATGAACAACGTCTGTACAATCACATCCATGTCAACCCCTCTTGTACTTATTGGCAGTGGATACAATACACCATCTCGACTGTGTCAGACCATCGTTGTTAATGTTCCATGCAGACGCCCGGCTATTTGATGTCGGGTGTCATACACCATCTCGACTGTGTCAGACCATCGTTGTTAATGTTCCATGCAGACGCCCGGCTATTTGATGTCGGGTGTCATACAAATACACAAGAAGATAGATGGCTCGCCATGACCTACTGTAGCATCAGCTGGATGGCTCGCCATGACCTACTGTAGCATCAGCTGGATGGCTCGCCATGACTTACTGTAGCTGTAGCATCAGCTGCTGATGGCACGCCATGACCTACTGTAGCATCAGCTGGATGGCACCAGCTGTAGCATCAGCTGGATGGCTCGCCATGACTGTAGCATCATGCCATGACCTACTGTAGCATCAGCTGGATGGCTCGCCATGACCTACTGTAGCATCAGCTGGATGGCTCGCCATGACCTACTGTAGCATCAGCTGGATGGCTCGCCATGACCTACTGTAGCATCAGCTGTATGGCTCGCCATGACCTACTGTAGCATCAGCTCTCGATGGCAGCTGGATGGCTCATGACCTACTGTAGCATCAGCTGGATGGCATCCTACTGTAGCTGTATGGCTCGCCATGACTGGATGGCTGTATGACATGTAGCATCAGCTGTATGGCTCACCATGACTTACTGTAGCATCAGCTCGATGGCTCGCCATGACCTGTACATCAGCTCGATGGCATCACTGTAGCATCAGCTGTATGGCTCGCCATGACTTACTGTAACATCAGCTGGATGCCTCACCATGACTTACTGTAGCATCAGCTCGATGGCTCGCCATGACCTACTGTATCATCAGCTCGATGGCACGCCATGCCCTGACCTGTACATCAGTAGCATCACTGCTGGATGGCTTCAGTATGCGGATGAAAGCTTGTTACTTTTTGTGATGAAATTCCGCTTTAATTACTCTACCACTCTAAACAGTCCCATCTAAATGTTCATAGAAGTGTGAAATGTGCATATACGATAGTGGGTGCTTATGTAATGGTCCCCATGCACAATTCCTCGCGTTGATCACCAGTAGCAGCTGCCGATGGTCAGCGCTTCAATGATTGCTACTGCAGATGCACCGGAGAAATTCAACGATTATCTGAACGCTACCGTCTGTTACCAAAGAGCTAACGACGCTATAAACTTTGTGCTGCTGCATCCAGCCTCGCATTAACTGTTCTATCTCAGTCATATTCAATACCGCTGAGCATGCGTTCGAATATAAAAGCTAATGGCGTCTACCAGTCTACATGATCTTACTTAATCATTACTTCTCCATTCTAGCATAATCTTGTACGAATTTGGCAGCATATATTAAGAAAAGATATATTAATGATACAGACGTGAATGAATAAAATATTGGTCGGATGACTTATGTGTTTCCCGATATACAGTAGCTCGATGTATGTAACAAGAGGGGTGAGTCTATGTACAGCACGAAGCAATAGAGATGTAACCAATAGACTGTGTGCGCCTGCCAACTAATAAAGGAATGGTTCTCGTTATACAACAGCATTTCGCTTAAATTCATCGATACAGCAACACATAGAACGACTCATTTCCAACAATTCTCTCTTGTTATATCCATGCTTGCCTTACCAATCCTATGCGCCGAAGTTTTGTGACATTCAGACAAGTGGATGACTTGTGATTATAAACAGACGTCACAGATTAATCAGCCTAACTAGCTAGCATGTAACCAAATGGGAACTTACTATGCTAACCAGGACGACAGACAATGTCAAATCTTCAGCGCAACAAAGCGCAAAAACATGAAAGGGTGCTATATGATTCACCACAGAACAATATTCTTTCATGATAGCCAATTATCGTGAGTGGTAAAAAACTGTGGAATAAAATACCCCAGGGCCCTCTGTTGTGTAAATGTGTATTACATACGAAAATAATGTTGTTGTAGAATTGATACTGGTCCAATACACTGGTCACGTGATAAGCTTAGACCATGTCTGCGAATAATTCATTCCAAACATTCAATGTGACTGGAGATTTTTTGAAAGACCACCCATCGAATATTATAGGCCTTTTCAATTCTTTTCATTCTAGGATCGTATTTGAGTCATCAATGAACGTTATTTTACATATGTTATTGAATACGTCTAAGGAACTTTTCTGGAGATAATCAATTGTAGTAGTGGCAGTATTTGACGTTAGGGGAAATCTCCTGTCAGGCAAACTGATGTTATTGCATGCTATATGATAAACTGTTCCGGTCTTTTTAAAAACGCTCTGAAATGATGTCGCCATAATCCCGTCCGATCTAACGTTGCGACAGCAAAAAAAACGCGCAAAACCAGCCTGACTGGCTCTAGCAAAAGCTAGTCATAATAGTCATAATAGCTCCAATAACAGCTAGTCATAATGGCTACAGCTAGTACTTATGGCTCCAGCAACAGCTAGTCCTTATGGCTCCAGCAACAGCTAGTCCTACCAACAGCTAGTCCTTATGGCTCCAGCAACAGCTAGGCCTAGCAACAGCTAGTCCTTATGGCTCCAGCAACAGCTAGTCCTAATGGTATTGCTGTTTAAAAGTTACGTCTTTTGACGACGTGCATTTTATCCATCAAATAATTCACATTATACTTTATTATATCCCCCGAGATTATCTAAATAACTATGTAAGTTTGAAGTATATCTTTTTTGTAGACACCGCAGAAAAAAAAAATGGAATCCAGGAGCCAGTGAAAGCCGTTTTCAGCGATGTAACGTCGCTATTTGTAGCCTGATCAGATTGAAGTTGCCATTATTACATATCATGGTTCAGTGGAAGAAATGTTCACCAAATCATTAGAATGAGATTCTCTATTGATGAAAATGCTGAGACTAATCGATGACCTTCTATCGTATTATTTGACACAATACGCATTACCAGGTTTCACATTGTACCCGGCATTATTCTCTATCATTTGGGCAGAAAAGTTAAATGTATCATAATATGATAGCATACTGTTATGTACGCTGGGAATGCCTTTTTGAGGTGAAACAGTACAGAGCATGTCTAGATAAGAGCGGGGATCATCATGGTAGTGCATTCTTTTAATATTGTATAGTATGGAATGTATCCCACTCCACCAGTGTTTATAATGACATCACCCTCGGGATATGCTGATCAATTAACTGTTTCCGCTTGATGCAATCTTCCCCTAAAATGGACATTATGCCTAGAAGTGACAAATTTGGTCGCGTGGCGAATGAGAACATGAAACGTACATGCGGCAGATAGCCGGCTGAGGCATGTTGGCAATTGGATGACAAATTCACAGAAACGGGATATTGTTGGTTGACGATCCACAAATCAGCCAACTGATACACTTAGTTTCTGCCTCGACCAAGTGAAAGCTTCCAACAAATTTGACTGATGCCTACATGTAACTAATCCCGTCTTATAGTGATTCGGGATTTACCATAGGAAACGAACGGGTCCTAGACATTTTGCAACTTGCTCCAAACCCTACCAAACGATAGTCGTTTTGACTTTTCAATTTGCTAATATTCGATTGCATCACCATGCTTTTAATCTGTATAATAATTTTCAATGATTGTGAACCATCTGCAATGAATACATACTTCGCATCTGAAGAATGTTCTCTAAAAACAGTGCCAAAACTCAACATTATCCACATCCCGCATTTGTGAGTGAGTCATATGGGGGCCATAAAACCTAACGGTTTGATGGGCTGCTTGGATTGTATTGTGACTGGACTTCTAGCTTCGTCCCTGGTTATTTTGCTAGCTATACAAATTCATCAGCTTAAGTTGTGAGATACAGTGATACGATTGTTGACGACTAGCTTAACGACCCTCCTTAATCCTATTGCTATTGCTGTATTGTCGCTTATAACATAGGTTATGTTACGAATTTTGCAATGAAATCTCAATCTTCCTTGTGCTCTAATTACCAACATTGGACTCAACACGTCGTCAACTTAAGTACCTCGCTTATGTTACAAATTTATCACCGGTGTTCCATTAATCAATATTATCAGCATAAATATCAATTTCTCCTTGAGTATGAGCTTTATGATATGTTAGAGAGATGAGGCTGATGCCATCAATAAACAGTTATTTAGTTTCGTCACATCAATACCAGAATAGACGTGATTAATTGTAATGATTTGACCGGGAAGCGATCAGCCCAAACTGAGTGAAACACGATCGTCGACATCATCCAGTGAGCTAGGTGCCCAGTGGAACGGCGCCAACCAAAATGGCGTCCATGCTACATCGTACACACTAAAGGATTCCATTCACATTTTTTAACAGATTAAGTACAATAGTAACAGCCTGTGCGCGCCTTTGCCTGGTCCAATACACTTTGATAAAAGTGTTTACTGACAGATATCAACCCGCATTACATGTCCTACACCTAGCGCCAAGTTCATGATGTCTCAACATCCGCATGTGTTTAATCAATTGGCACGTGCCCCCAGAAAAGGGAAATATGTGTTAGCTACATCAAAGTTAATCTACTGAACATGGAGCATAACTTTTAGGAATATTTGCATTTCCCGATAGCATGATTGTACCTTTTGTAGCTCAAATTGAATATTTTGATGATGATTCCTTACGGTCGCGTAAACATTCCAAAGCAAAATTATAAGATCAGGTAAATTCAACTTCCACAAAATCTAAACCTTGTTACTCCCAGTTTTTGTGGTAGTTGTGCTTTATATTCGTTCAGTTATACACGGTAAAGTGATTTTCTTAATGCAGTTAATACAATCAATCAAATTTATGCCAACGTGTTTACTGAGGGCTTCTTTAAGTTGTGACATAAATGAAAGAGGTTCAATAACAAGGTGCGTCTATCGAATTTACATTACATAAATAACATAGGTACAATAACAAGGTGCGTCTATCGACATAAATAGCATAGGTACAATAACAAGGTGCGTCTATCGAATTTACGTTACATAAATAGCATAGGTACAATAACAAGGTGCGTCTATCGAATTTACGTTACATAATAGCATAGGTACAATAACAAGGTATCGAATTGATATTACATATAGGTACAATAACAAGGTGCGTCTATCGAATTTACATACATAAATAGGTACATAGGTACAATAACAAGGGTGCGTCTATCGAATTGATATTACATGAATAACATAGGTACAATAACAAGGTGCGTCTATCGAATTTACGTTACATAAATAGCATACAAGGTGCGTCTATCATAGGTAATAGCATAGGTACAATAACAAGGTAGGTTTACAATAACAAGGTGCGTCTATCGAATTGATATTACATGAATAGCATAGGTACAATAACAAGGTGCGTCTATCGAATTTACGTTACATAAATAGCATAGGTACAATAACAAGGTGCGTCTATCGAATTTACGTTACATAAATAGCATAGGTACAATAACAAGGTGCGTCTATCGAATTTACATTACATAAATAACATAGGTACAATAACAAGGTGCGTCTATCGAATTTACGTTACATAAATAGCATAGGTACAATAACAAGGTGCGTCTATCGAATTTACGTTACATAAATAACATAGGTACAATAACAAGGTGCGTCTATAGAATTGAATTGATATTACATAAATACAAGGTACAATAACAAGGTGCGTCTATCGAATTGATATTACATAAATACAATAGGTACAATAACAAGGTACGAATCGATCTATAGGTACAATAACAATCGAATTGATACATGAATAACATAGGTACAATAACAATATGTATAATTGATATTACATGAATAACAGGGTGCGTCTAACAATACAATAGGTACAATAACAAGGACCAACACAGGAAATCTACTAACAATAACATTTCTCTCGTTGCTATTTCTTGTCATTCTCAGACATTCATTGGATCATTGCACGGAAGGTAAATTTTTTCTAGCAAGATACTTAATGCATCAAGTTCCTTGGTGCCAAGCTCGGGTGAAAACGGATACATTTTGTTCTAGCTTAGGTCATTATTTGTAAGGATGCGCTCACTGTATTCTGATTTGACAGCCGTATTGAAAGCAAAGTGTGTTATTGCAACACAATGTCTTGTGGTTATATTCATTTATAGATAACTACTACACGTATAATCACACTTTCACTTGAACATGTGTGTTTCAGCATCAGCCCTTCTTGAAAAAAAGCAGGGAATGAGTCACATACGAGAAGAGTCACAAGAGAAGCACAAGACAGCGCCATTGCTGCTCACGGTCATCAAAACAACCGTGTTTGGTGCATCATCATCCAGGATGTATTATGTCTCAAGCGCAGAGAATAATGGTTCATTGTCATCGTGGGTTGATATCACAATACGACGATGTAGAAGGATTTTATAAATATCAACTAACATACAATCTGGCATGTGATGAGGTCGGAGCTGGCATGTGATGCTGGTTTCTGCAGCTCACCGCCGTTAATACGATCCACATCGGTTTCTTGGTGTTTTTTGGTTCCTGACATCTGTAGATTTGCATACTAAAAGTTTAATTGGAGGGTAAATCTTGTTCAATTTCAGGATTTTTACCCCTGTTTTGTATTTGTTTGAAATGGCTCCTTGGTTCATGATTTGTTATTTCTCACACGAAAACGCTGTTGTTAGCATGCTTTTGGAGTTCTGAGACAGAGTTCTGATGAAGGTGCCCTGTTCCTTAGGGGAAATCCTAGCTGACCCCCCCCCCCCCCACCCCGCCAACCTCCAATGAGGCCACTCCCCCTCCATCCCGGCCCATGTTATCTAAAGCAATCACATTTCTAATTGGCATTTGGTTGTTACTGCCAGCATACAAGCCCTTATTATAATGACTAACAAGGATAAGGATACAGGTAAATATTGATTTTCAATGTAATTTTTTACTAATTAGCTCTCTATATGATTACAGTGCTGTCATCTATCCTTTCATCAAAGACTTAAGACCAAAACAAAAGCAGCTCATTATTTCATTATCTCTTGTTAACACAATATTTCTGAAATCAACAAAAACAAACTAATCATGTAGACAACTCTGATATTACCAATTATCTTCTGCATCTCCTGACCCTGAAGGTAGGTGAAACAATATTAAAATAGGCCCATTTCAGGCCTGAGTAGATAGAATAGTCATAATGAAAGTGAAACCATGTGGTTCAATGGCATGCCTACATTATATGGGAAGCCAAAGCTAGAAATATTCAAAATTGCCAGAAGCCTGCTATTGGAAGCTGCTAATTTCAAAAGCAGTGAAAATTGTAGATAATTTGTTTCAGTGCTATCACATGTTCGAAGGGTTCTACCCATGAAAATATATACCGTCCCTGTATATGTGATTAAACGGAAGGGAAAGGTCCATCATCTTCGAATGAGCTGTGCCCACTTGTGATTGCACACTCTTGTGTTTTATATGATTTCATTATATTCATGCTCTTACTAAGGACTGTCTCGGTTACTTATTTCAGGTCTGCAGAATGAGTGCAACTGTGAGTCACGACAAATGTTCTTTATGTGACAAGGAATTGGAATTGAAGGCCACCGATAGGTGAGAAAGGCGCAAAAGGCATCAATGACGCAAGCATCAAGAGGAAGATCAATATTTTCGTGCCCGCTGGAACGGTAGTGCATAAAGAATGCCGACAAACGCATGTGAATCAAAAGGACATTGAACTGTCACTTAAACGCAAAAACGAAGAAAGAACTGATTGTACGGGTCCGAGGACATCGCGCACTTCGTTAGGACCCTTTGATAGTAAATCCGATTGTCTGTATTGTGGCTGTAAGGTGTCTGCAGATGAATATTTTGCACGGGATTTGCATGCCCCAGAGTGTGTGTACCATCATTCCTGTGATTCAAACTTTCGGACAGATCGGAATATTCCTCAAAAATACAACCTTGAATCAAGTGGTAAACGCAAAAAGGTTGGCAGACCTAAAAATGAAGACCAGGAACAAGCTTTCATTCAAATGTGTGCCTATCTTGAAGCAAATGACGAGGAACAATTAACTGTGTCTGATCTTTCAAGCAAAATGAAAGATTATTTGGAAAATGAAGAATCTGCTTCATTCGGTAACTACTACCTGAAATATAAACTTAAGGATCATTACAAGGATTCCATCGCATTTGCTGAAAGGAAGGGACAGCCTGACATTGTGACAATGAAAGAAAAAACTGCACAAATTCTCAGGTCATATTTCAATGAATCAAAAGCGGCTGATGAAGAATCGCAAAAGAGGGCAATAATAGAAACAGCTGCTCGTTTGATAAAGAGTGACATAAAAACAAATGTAACCTCTGATACTGACAATTATCCATCACTCGCTGAGCTTAGACTTCAACCATCATTGCAGTTCATTCCTGATTCTCTTCGCTTGTTGCTGCACTCACTTTTTGTTGGTGATTCAGACAAAAAGGTTGCTGCTGTTGGGCAGACAATTATCCAAGCTGTTCGACCCCGAGCTGTAGTGGCACCTTTACAAATTGCACTTTCAGTCCAGATGCATCACCTATACCGTTCTAAGTTTCTGATCGACTCGCTCACAGCGATGGGCTTCTGTTCTTCTTATTCTGAAGTGCTAAGGTTTGAAAGAAATGCCGCTGATGCAGTAGCGCCAGACATTTTTTGAACAGATATAAACTCACCTGACACCATGTTACTATTCGCAGCTGATAATGTGGACCATAACCTTATGACGATAGATGGGAAAGGGACATTCCATGGCATGGGGATGGTTGTTGCATTGACACCAGGGCAGTTTGTTAACCGCATTGTCCCGCGGAAGAAGACTACCAACCTGCACGTTGTTGAATTTGCAAAAATTGACATTATTGAATATCGCTTCGCGAAACACGTCTCTAGAGCCGTTGTATTTAAGGAACTGCAAATCCCGCAGGTTCTCAGTCAGCCAGTTGATATTCTATGGGAACTTTCCTTTTTTTTAAACAACCTACACCTGGTTGGCAGGGGATGATGCATTTGATTCATCAAGGCTCTACACATCCTGGGAAATCGTCTGTGACTTTCCTCCCCATGATTGATATGTATCCAGGTGACAAAACTTGCATCTTGTCAACTCTTGAATACGTATACAACTTGGCCAGGAAGAACCATGTACCAGCAGTGATTACCTTTGATCAGCCATTGTATTGGAAGGCCTCTGAAATTCAGCACAACGCACACACTAACAGTCATCTCAGGGCCATTGTAATTCTACTGGGCAGCTTCCACACGCTAATGAATCTTCTTGGGGCTATTGGCGCACTCATGCAAGGATCAGGACTAGGGTCAATATTGGAAGAAATATATGGGGAAAATGCAGTTGTTCACATTCTTTCCGGTAAAGCTGTGCAGAGGGCACTGCGTGGTCATCTCCTGGTTGACAGGTGTCTCAATCAGATCATTCTAGGTGGGCTCATCCAGGATAACCCAGAATTTTGCTCTACGATTGAAAGGATAGAGACTGTTTATTCTTCCATTGTGTCTGGTGAAATGTCCTACGAGTCGTTAAAATCATTAGAAGAAATCAAGCACATTAAACAGAAAATCCAGTCAGCAAAGGTTAGCATGGCAGCTTCATCCAAAACCAGTCAACTATGGATCGGATATCAGGAGATGTTGGAAATAGCACGTGCATTGATCAGAGCTGATCGCTCAGGCGACTGGAGAATGCATCTCAGTGCAGTGACTGATTGCATTCCGATATTCGCAGCTGCTGGACATTTCAATTATGTTAAGTCTGCATACCTCTACCTACAGTGCATGAATGAACTAGGTCACAAGCATCCAGACATTGTTACAAAATTTGAAAACGGCCTACATGTTATTAGGAGGACGGACCAGTTCTGGGCAGGATTGGGATCGGATCTAACTATTGAACAGACTC
This sequence comes from Urechis unicinctus, assembly GCA_034190875.2. NCBI lineage: Eukaryota > Metazoa > Annelida > Polychaeta > Xenopneusta > Urechidae > Urechis > Urechis unicinctus. The sequence goes on from CM067345.1 coordinate 1,913,393, forward strand.
TCATGCGTTCCCTCAAAAGTAGCGGTGGTCTAACCAGAGGAAGTGGCATGACAGAGGAACTAAGGACCATCTGGACACTGTCATCATCCGTGTCATCTGCGTACAACCTTGCGATGCAAGAGTTCTCTAAACAATCATTTACCTCAAGTGAACAGCACAAAGACGCCACAGTGCCAAGGATGCAACGTGATCATGTAGACAGTACTAAACTGATGCAAAAATTAGTTGACTGCAATCCATTTGCTGAGGATTCCTCATTAAGAAATGTTGTGACTGGTGTAGTGGCCAACGCAGATGTCAATGTACATGAATATGGAGCTGTCGGCAAGGCCATAGTACAAAAAATGGTTGGGCAGCCAATATTCACTTATTCCTTTAAACGAAAGGACAAAGCCAAGACTCTTGGTGACTCATCGTCAGTGAAAGTGAATACCGAACAAATGATAAATTCTGAACTCCTGTTCTAGAGATTTCTTGTAGTTTCACAAGCTGGCGACTTGACACTACAAGATATCATGGACTACGAACTTAGTCCATATCCTCCTGCCCTATTCGCGGCAAAACATGTGTTCCAGAAGGCTGACAAGCCACAGTTGGCTGATGCTCTACGGGATTACGCAAATGAATCCTCCAGCTCCAGCAAGGCCGTTCTAACAGATTCGACGCCAGATTCCGAACATTTTGTGCTTGACGGAGGCTCCTTACTTCACCGTCTGTCTTGGAAAAAAGGGATGACCTACGGGGAAATTGCCGAGGAGTATGCCAATCTAACCCTTTCCAAGTATGGACAAGCCACAGTAGTTTTTGACGGATACAGTGAAGAGCCTAGCATCAAGGACAATGAACATCAGAGACGACAAACGAAATCACACCCGCTTGTGTCTTTTGAAATGAATACCGTCTTTTCCTCTGGCAGAATGGAGGATTTCTTATCAAGGGACTCTAATAAACAGAAACTAATCCTCCTCATCAGTGACAAACTGAAACAGAGGGGATGCAAAGTCATCAATGCGCATGGAGATGCAGATGTTCATATTGTGAAGGCAGCAACAACATCTGCAAAAGTTCGAGACACAACTTTGATTGGGGAAGACACGGACCTTCTGATTCTGCTTCTACATTACACTGAGATGGACAGCAAGAACTCTACTTTCGTTCGGACAAAAAGAAAGCAAAACATGTATATGATATTGTCCGTCTGAAGGAACTCTTGGGAAATGACATATCCTCACAGCTGATGTTTGTACATGCTTTTACAGGTTGTGATAGCACTTCCAGGATTTATGGTATTGGCAAGAAATCCCTTTTCCAAAAAGTGATGAAAAATGATTCACAGATAAGCGCTTGTGCAAAGACCTTTACTACAGCTGGTCAGGATGTGGCAACAATAGTTGATTCAGGATGCAAAGTCTTTGTTTCTTTGTTTGGAGGAAAAGCTGGCACATCTCTGGTAAACCTTAGAAATACATTGCTTGCTAAAAAGGTTTCATCTGCTAAATCATTTGTAAAGCCCGAGAAATTGCCCACAACGGTATCTGCGGCAAAGTTCCACTCTCAACGTTCATTTTATCAGATCATGGTGTGGATGGGAAAGGATGAAAACATGGACCCAAAGGACTGGGGCTGGAAGTGTGAAGACAACATTTTGTTACCTGTTATGACTGACCAGAAAGCGGCTCCAGAAAGGCTTCTCAAGGTTATCCATTGTAACTGTACAACAGGTTGTAGTAATACTCGATGTAGTTGCAGGAAGTACGGTCTTCCATGTACTTCTGCTTGTGGACCCTGCCAAGCTGAGTCATGTTACAATCCGCATAATAGTGATTCTACCATAGACGGTTCCGAGGAAGAAGATTTTGATGATAATAACCATGCTGTGTTTTGAACAATTATATTGTGTGAATGACACTTGAACTTGATAAGAAAATTCAGGTGTGTACTATGTCAATTATTTGGGACATTTTGGTACTTTATGATGTGTGACGTATGGCGTATGACCATGACGTAGATGGTTCAATAGCCCTTCCAAGTTGTGGTTCCTTTGGTATGTACATCTGATTGATTATCAAGAGCCGAAATGTTGGGTTTCTACCAGTTCTGGCGGTCTTGATCTATTCAGCAACCCACTACGTCATGATGATGCAATACTACGTCATAGGGACATCCAGGTGAATTCATCATGACCTTATTTGAATCTAAGGTATCACATTTATATATGTTTGTAATACATTTATGGGGTCTAAAACCAACCATTAAAAAGTTTGCTGTACATTCATAATTCAATGGCGGCCATATTGGATATTATGTAATTTCACCACTTTCCGGTGGCTCAAATTTGGTAAACTTTTAGGATGCGCTTAAGTACAGCTAATTGAACACAAAAAGACAAAAAAACCTTTTCTTGCAAAGGTAATAACATAATGGCGTCATGGAGGCGATTGACAATGACACGATCGATTTAGTGTATGGCAAACGTTCAGAGCAACATTTTCACTGTATCCATATGAGAATGTGCATCAGCTGAACCATGCTGTTTACCACGATGTATTGAACTAAAACAATGTTGAGTGAAAAGAGGGTTTTCTCATAAAACGATATCATGCTAGACACTATAGCATTTCAAAGAATTCCCCGTGACTGATTGGCCTGGGATTTGTCATTAAATTGTGCGATCTTTGTGAGGAATCCAGTCCTATTAATCTTGTTACGTGATGGTTTAACTGTGATAAAATAACCTGGCGTGAGAACGAGTTAAAAAAAGCAAATTAAAACCTACATTCTCTTGCGACGGAGAGTGGGTGTGCATTTGCATTAGTATATAACTACAAACTACTCGGCTGTATTGTTACATTGTTCGTTTGATACAGAGACACTGCTCATGAAAACATCCATTAGGCGACATGTGAAGATTGGAGCCGCAATAATGTCACCAGACATGTCACATTGGATATTCTTAAGCCTGGTATAAGGATGACTTCAAGATAACATCAGCAGTGGGCTAATGGCCTTGTTGTATTCGCTGAAGTTGTCTAGAGGTTGACTACCAAATGCACATACAAGTCACTGAACAGCCAAAATATATTTTTAAGAATCTTCGGAAAAGTGCAGCACCATATCCAATTCCTCTTGTGTTTGGCTTAGTGGCGCTGAATATTGACAGATTATCGTGTGCTGTCATATATGGGTGTCTCTAATATATCCCCGGCGATATTTACCGAATGCGTAAGACTTTGGGGGATAAAAAAAAATGAAAGAATGAGAAGAGGCATTTGCCGTGCAGAAAGTGTAATAGCTCATCCATCGTGAGATGGTACTGTAATTATAGCTTGTATTTCATTTGTGTATGAAATAATGAAGTATTGTGTAGAAATAGTGGCATTGCTAAATGCGGTGGAAATTTTCTATCAGTATGAAACCCAGAATCCATTATTATTTTTAAACACCGCGACGAAAGCTATAAGATAACGATGACTTTGCCTTAAGGATAAACTGCTCAATTAGTGTCGTTACTTGCAGAGTGCGTTTTTCCGCTCAAATGAATAGAAGACCTCCGTGGTACGAGTGATTATTTTGGAGAATCTATATATGTAAGCTGACGATCCCTTCTGTGACGATTACAAAGTAAACGCTATCTATATGCACGGATGTACATATCCGCTTGTAATCGCTCCCTGGTAGATTGTTCTTATGATATGGATGACCTCAGAAGAGCATTTTACCTAAATATCCAAGAAACGAAACCGGAATAGATGTCACGTGGGATTTTTAATATGACAATCCCAGGGTGCCAACGCCCACTTGCCGTGAACACTATATGCTGGTACAAGAATACAAGCCCAGTTTATACTAATCCTCTCACTTCCGGTCTTATTTGGCTGAGTAGACTTGCCAGCCAGAATGTAAAGCAACTGAATACAACCAGGATTGAGCAGCCTGACCAGAGCCATCAGCAATGACTGTATCACCACAAATATTATAACTGCACATGTAACTGTATGCAATCTCTCTTATTCTGTGTTCTATATCACGGCTCACTCCAAAAGATCTGCTGACAAGTTGTTTCTTACGCAGGTAAGGGCGATACAGGTGTCATTTACCTATTGTTATCTTGTTGAGTTATGAATAAGTAAATACGCAAAGAGAACTACTGCGCCATGTAATAATGGATGATTTTTACCTGATCCGGGCTGTAATTAGATGACATGACAGGTGCGCCAGCAAGATTGGTTGAACCTATTACAGCTTATAAATAACGGGAAGTGGCCGTTATGACTGTGCGGCGGTCTGGCTATTTAAGGCTTGTTTTTTTTAGCATGGTCCGTATGAGTTCCTTTTCTTTACTTGATATATTCGTGGTGTCGGTACTGTTTATGTGTATACGGGGTCAATGAGTGCTCTTCTGGTCTATGTGCATTTCAACATACTCTTATTCACATTGAAATCAGTTGAATTGATACGAATCGTTAAACATCGATCCTAAAGAAGCTTTAAACTTTGTGCTGCTGCATCCAACCCCGCATTAACTGTTCTATCTCAGTCGTATTCAATACTACTTAGCATGCGTTCCAATATAAAAGCTAATGGCGTCTACCAGTCTACATGATCTTGCTTAATCATTGCTTCTCCATTCTAGCATAATCTTATACGGACGTGAATGTATAAAATATTGGTCGGATGACTTATGTGTTTCCCGATGTACAGTAGCTCGATGTATGTAACAAGAGGGGTGAGTCTATGTACAGCACGAAGCAATAGAGATGTAACCAATAAACTGTGTGCGCCTGTCAACTAATAAAGGAATGGTTCTCGTTATACAACAGCATTTCGCTTAAATTCATCGATACAAGCAACATTTAGTACGAATCATATCCAACATGCCTTTCTTTTTATATTCGTGCTTGCCTTATCAATCCTATGCGCTGATGTTTTGTGACATTCAGAACCGTGGATGACTTGTGATTATAAACAGACGTCACAGATTAATCAGCCTAACTAGCTAGCATGTAACCAAATGGGAACTTAGTATGCTAACCTGGACGACAGACAATGTCAAATCTTCAGCGCAACAAAGCGCAAAAACATGAAAGGGTGCCATATGATTCACTACAGAACAATATTCTTTCATGATAGCCAATTATCGTGAGTGGCTAAAACTCTTACTAAACTGTGGAATAAAATACCACAGGACCCTCTGTTGTGTAACTGTGTACTACATACGAAAATGATTGTCGTAGAGGTGTAAAAACTGTCCTGGGTACAGTTGATACTCGTCCAATACACTGGCCACGTGATCGGGGTGATAAGATTCTACAAAGAGAGTTGTAAACGAGAATCTGTGAGTGAGCCTCATACCGTGATACAACGCAGTCGTTACAAAGCAGTTGTTTGACCATGTCTATGAATAATGCATTCCAAACAGTCAATGTGACTGTCTCATGCTACTTACTAGATTAATTAGTTATTACTTTGAAAACATGTCGTGAGTTGAATTGTGGAGATTTTTTGAAAGACCACCCATTCGAATATTTTAGCCTTTTCAATTTTATGGCTCCAGCAACAGCTAGTCATTATGGCTCCAGCAACAGCTAGTCATTATGGCTCCAGCAACAGCTAGTCATTATGGCTTCAGCAACAGCTAGTCATTATGGCTCCAGCAACAGCTAGTCATTATGGCTTCAGCAACATCTAGTCCTTATGGTTCCAGTAAAAGCTAGTCCTTGTGGCTCCAGCAACAGCTAGTCATTATGGCTCCAGCAACAGTTAGTCTTTATGGCTCCAGCAACAGCTAGTCCTTATGACTCCAGCAACAGTTAGTCTTTATGGCTCCAGCAACAGCTAGTCATTATGGCTTCAGCAACAGCTAGTCATTATGGCTCCAGCAACAGCTAGTCATTATGGCTTCAGCAACATCTAGTCCTTATGGTTCCAGTAAAAGCTAGTCCTTGTGGCTCCAGCAACAGCTAGTCCTTATGGCCCAAGCAACAGTTAGTCTTTATGGCTCCAGCAACAGCTAGTCTTTATGGCTCCAACAACAGCTAGTCCTTATGGCTCCAGCAACAGCTAGTCATTATGGCTCCAGCAACAGCTAGTCCTTATGGCTCCAGCAACAGTTAGTCCTTATGGCTCCAGCAACAGCTAGTCCTTATGACTCCAGCAACAGTTAGTCTTTATGGCTCCAGCAACAGCTAGTCCTTATGACTCCAGCAACAGTTAGTCTTTATGGCTCCAGCAACAGCTAGTCCTTATGACTCCAGCAACAGCTAGTCATTATGGCTCCAGCAACAGCTAGTCCTTATGGTATTGCTGTTTAAAAGTTACGTCTTTTGACGACGTGCATTTTATCCATCAAATAATTTATATTATATTATATCCCCCGAGATTAACTAAATAACTATATAAGTTTGAAATATATCCTTTTTGTAGACGATATTGCTTAACAGGAGCCAGTGAAGGCCGTTTTCAGCGATGTAACGTCGCTATTTGTAGCCTGATCAGATTGAAGTTGCCATTATCACATATCATGGTTCAGTGGAAGAAATGTTCACCAAATCATTAGAATGAGATTCTCTATTGATGAAAATGCTGAGACTAATCGATGACCTTCTATCGTATTATTTGACACAATACGCATTACCAGGTTTCACATTGTAACCGGTATTATTCTCAACCATTTGGGAAGAAAAGTTAAATATATCATAATATGATAGCATACTTTCACCCCCCAACAAACGCATACATGCACGCATGCACTTGCAAACACATACACACACCACCTCTCATCTTTCCACCCCAACCCCCCCCCCCCCCCCCCCCCCCCCCCCCCCCCCCCAACACCCCCAAAAGTTAAAGTTAGATTTACAACCTTTCGGCCACTCGAGACATGAACACTAAACCAATTTAGGCAAATTAAATTCATCCCTTTTCACTCGTACCAGATTAATTGTTGCCCAATTTACATAAACCTTTAGAATCCCTTTTAAGTTCCGTACGGGTCAGTTTCCAAATTATATAGTCCTTAACCAAACCCAATCCTTTGATGAAAACATCCAAGTCCCGTCAATTCCCTTAACAATTAATTTAGACCCGTTTGATCTCCAATTAAAGCTCCGAATGACCCCAAGCCCCGGATTAACCAATCACAGCTCACCACATCAAGCCACCCGCACCTTCACTATAAATACGACAGCATCAGACACACATTACATTACAACCACAAGATATTCCTCAACTCGACATATTCATCCCACAAGAACCCGAAGTAGAACCCGAACGTGCCAGTCAGCCGCGACCAAATAAAGAAAATAGAAATTCGTACAAAGTCTCGGGTATTATCTAGCTTCAACCCTCAGCTACCTGCAATCACGTCGACGACCTACAAATAATCGTATCTGGTACCTCATCACATCCCGACACAAACACGTGACCCAACCGGTCATAATACTGTTATGTACGCTGGGAATGCCTTTTTGAGGTGAAACAGTACAGAGCATGTCTAGATAAGAGAGGGGATCATCATGGTAGTGCATTCTTTAATATTGTATAGACAGGAATGTAATGTATCCCACTCTACCAGTGTTTATAATGACATCACCCTCGGGATATGCTGATCAATTAACTGTTTCCGCTTGATGCAATCTTCCCCTCAAATGAACAGAAGACTGTCATTATGCCTAGAAGTGACAAGTTTTGTCGCGTGGCGAATGAGAGCAAGAGACATGTACATGCGGCAGCTAGCCGTCAGAGGCATGTCGGCAATTGGATGACAAATTCACAGAAACGGAATATTGTTGGTTGACGATCCACAAATCAGCCAACTAATACACTTAGTTTCTTCCTCGACCGAGTGAAAGCTTCCAACCAATTTGCCTGATGCCTACATGTAACTAATCCCGTCTAATATTGATTCGAGATTCACCATAGGAAACGAACGGGTCCTAGACGTTTTGCAACTTGCTCCAAACCCTACCAAACGATATTCGTTTTGACTTTTCAATTTGCTAATATTCGATTGCGCCACCATCATTTATAACGCTGGTTAGGATAATGCCGGTGGTGTCATTTATAATGCTGGTTAGGATAATGCCGGCGGTGTCATTTATAACGCTGGTTAGGATCATGGTGGTGGCGTCATTGATAACGCTGGTTAGGATAATGCCGGTGGTGTCATTTATAACGCTGGTTAGGAAAATGCCCGTGGTGTCATTCATAGCGCTGGTTAGGATAACGCCGGTGGTGTCATTTATAACGCTGGTTAGGATAATGCTGGTGGTGTCATTTATAACGCTGGTTAGGATAATGCTGGTGGTGTCATTTATAACGCTGGTTAGGATAATGCTGGTGGCGTCATTTATAACGCTGGTTAGAATCATGGTGGTGGCGTCATTTATAACGCTGGTTAGGATAATGCCGGTGGTGTCATTTATAACGCTGGTTAGGATAATGCTGGTGGTGTCATTTATAACGCTGGTTAGAATCATGGTGGTGGCGTCATTTATAACGCTGGTTAGAATCATGGTGGTGGCGTCATTTATAACGCTGGTTAGGATGGTGTGTCAGCTGGTTAGGATAGCGCCGGTGGTGTCATTTATAACGCTGGTTAGGATAATGCTGGTGGTGTCATTTATAACGCTGGTTAGGATAATGCTGGTGGTGTAATTTATAACGCTGGTTAGGATAACGCCGATGGTGTCATTTATAACGCTGGTTAGGATTATGCTGGTGGCGTCATTTATAACGCTGGTTAGGATTATGCTGGTGGCGTCATTTATAACGCTGGTTAGAATCATGCTGGTGGCGTCATTAATCTCAGTATTTATGTTTCGCTGTGTAGTTGAATTATCTCTACGTCCATGTTACGAGCTTCCGCGCTACTCGCAGGGTAATAATAAGCTATGGTCGGCTACTGTAACTGGCTGCGGGTAGATGGCGCCTCTTGCACTCCAGCATTGAATTATGTCATGTCCCGTAATCTCTTGGGATGACTGTAGCTCTAGCGATCATAACAAGACTGTTTTATCAAATATGCTTTGAATGATATCAAAGCGTACATGACGCTGCCCACTTTGTTCCTAACAGACTTGTGGTGAAGGTGATCGTCTGATGTGACTCTCGTGTATGGCTCAGAGCTTTCAGTTGTATCAACAGAATAGCCATGGGTCAGGGGGCGTGTCCATGATGGATATATGGGCTCATACATGAAAATTACGTTGTGATTGACATGCCCCCGCGTTCAGATAAATCGCGTTGCTCATGGCGTTGATGGAGTATGGTGTCCAATCCCGTACAGCGGATGAACCCGCATCAGCTGGCTAACCCACTTAAAGCAGTGCTGCGGACACCTGTGACGTCATGTAACTCTTGAAGTGGCAGACTGATGGCAGAATCTGACATACTCAAAGTAATGATAATTGATGGAGTGTGGCACAGGTTATGGAGTAGGTGGATTAGTTGATCAACACAATCGCTTTAATATTCACCTGATAAGCATTTACATTAAGAGGTCGGCATTTCATCTCTGCTTTCCACGTGAAACTTTCTTCTTCTATTGCAATCAATATGAGGAGTATGATGTCTGAATATTCTCATTTTATTGATGGAAGTTATAAGGCGTGACCATGTTCATGTAGCGTTTGCCGCGTCACAAGAGCGATGTGATCAATACAGAGCCGTGTGCAGAACAGCCAACTAAGCCTTGAGACGCACGGCCAACTTTCTATAGCCGACAGCTGACAAACACTTAACATTCACACCATTTACGTCTCAATTTCTTATTATCATATCTTTTTATATGCCCAAAGCATGTGCTATACATGATAACTAGCTGCTGTATTATAATCAGATCCACGAACGGAGGATTATGTAACATCACTCGATCCCCAATAACACACAGTTAAGGACGGCGGGGCCTGATTATGGGTGGGCAACTTAGCCATAATTCCCGACACACTTGCTACAAAGCGACGCGGCGGCATAGTATACATGTAGGGTTGATAAATTGCACAATTAGTCTGGCTGTCAAATGATATGAAAGCACGAATGGAATAGCATCCCGGAATATGGGTCAGTTTTTCTTGCTGAAGTGATTCTTTCATATAAATATTTCGCTTAGATGTTGAGGTTCTCTATTTTCTCTCTCGCATGATGCCGCTGCTGACCTCGTTCGTTGCAATGAATGATGTTAAGTTTCTGCTCTTGCGATCAAGCTTCAAACAGTGGTCACATTTTATTGCATCAGTCAAAACACGAAACAACAGCAGCCATGTGACGTGCACTATCAAAGCGGGGGTTAGGCTTCTATATCACTGTTTATTTCGTCATTTACAACATACATGATGGGTAGTTCTGACACATCTACAACCACATCATTCATTCCTTTGGTAATTTATCTTTTCGGTGCAAATATTTATGCTTAGACCAAAATAATCTTCCGTCTCAGACAAGAAGGCGCTGCTTGAAACAGACAGACACACGCAGTCATAGACAGACACACACGGTCACAGACAGAAACACACAATCACAGACAGACACATAGTCACAGACAGACGCACACCACCACAGACACACACACAGTCATAAACAGACACGCGCAGTCACAGACACACAGAGTGATAGACAGACACACGCAGTCGCAGACAGACACACAGAGTCATAGACAGACACACGCAGTCACAGACAGACACACGCAGTCACAGACAGACACACGCAGTCACAGACAGACACGTGTAGACATATAGAGCCACACCGATCTACGACATCAATAATATCCCATAGCATTCTAACCCGCTGCAGGATAATACAACAACCTCGTCTATATAGCCATATTTACATGAAATATCTTAACAAGTCAGCGATTCGAATTGACATATTATTCTCACCACATATAACCCACTACGTACTTACATACAACACCCGCTATATATAACCATAATACACAGACCATATGAAAATAATGGTATGAAGGAGCAGGGGGGACGACTTGACGACAAGGCCTTGGTTAAGCATACTTCCATGTGTGCCTGAAAATGATCGACAGTTGTCTTTGGATCCTTTGATCACCTCCACCCGGCTGACATTAGATCCATCCACAAAGCCCATGCTTGGATCTGATCGTTAACATCCCTACATGTAATAAGATCAGCTCCGTTCGTGCTTACCATTGATTGAGTGTACAATGACAACGTATATATATATTTTGATACCGATGTACAATAATCAATAATATAGAAATATAGCCGAATACAACCCAGTGACCGCAATCAGTAGGACACTACCTTTTCTTCCCCATCCTAACATTGGCGTGTCTTACACTGTGTTTAATCACCGTGTTCTATACACTGTGTTTTATACACTGTGTTCTATACACTACCGGCAGAGCATCCACTGCTCTCGTCACTTCGTCATCTCAGCTGTGGGCCTTCGCCGAGAGATAGCCATCCCGTAACGTCATCAATAGAAAGAGGAAGAGTTTCTCCCAGGCAGAGTGTACATCTCTCGTGAAATGCTCTCCTAATTCTTCTTGCCAGACTTCCAGCATGCTCCTGGTGAATATCTCAAAATAATCCACTCCAAACCCTGGCATATTGGCATGCTGCTTACCCAGCAGACGCAGCTGAGGGGTCACTCGAAGGTCAAGTTCTTCGACGTTTTCCACAGCAGCTCCGATGGCGGCCATGAAGTGAGACGCGTGACACCGGAAGTACGCATCCTGACGCAAACCCTCGTCATCGACGTCTTTGAACGGGAAGAGCGATTTCAGGTCAGGTCTGCTTTGGAATATCTTGCGGAAGATGGTCATACCGTGATGTGTGGCCTTGGCATCCATGTGCGCCCAGGTTTTCTGGAGCAAGTGCTGCTGGGGAGAGGTGATGAGTTGACTCACGATGGTTCCAGTGCCACAGCCTACTGAATGGTCCTCATCATCCTCGACGTACTCCTCTGGAGTTTCGCAACGATGCTGCTTTGTATTGGCAGGTAAGGTAGAAACATGACAACCCATTATAAACTCGCTACCATTGACAAGCTATGGCTTGGTGAGATGCTCTTTTTGGAGACAAAATCTTACGTCTAAGATGATTACCAGGTGTCTTATATAGCGAGGAGTACGTGCGCCAAGAAGGTATCGGCTATTTATATGTACTTGCGTGCTTGCTGCTTCGTCCCCGACAAATGGCAGTGGTTTAGCTCAAGCACTCCATTTTCTTCAAACATAGCATCCTTGCTGCGCTCTATCTGCTTTTTCCGTCGGCTTAATGGGTGGGTGGGTGATGGTGACCGTTTATTGCCCCATCATCCTCCTTGTCATGCAAGCGGACTTTGGTCAAGCAGGTAAAATTGGCCTCCTAGGCCCATGCTGTTTGCTGAGCATCAAGCTGCATGAATGGCTGCAACCGGAGGCAAGAAGCAGCTCGACATTGGCTAGATAGATAAGTAAGCTGCATCGCGTGCTGACCCCCAGCGGTGCCGACCGCCGGTGACGTACGAATGCTGGCAATTGATTGTACTTGGCCATCGGACCTCGTAATGATCAATTAATGGTCAAATGCATCAGCTAGATGCGCATTCTAAGGCTAAGGTAAGTAACTTGATAACGCACAAAAAGTCAACAAGTAAATACAGGCAGTCTTATCCTAAGCAACCTGAAGAAGCCGTTTCCTTATTGCTTCAATAGCAGCCGCTATGTTCTGGCATCGAATACTGGAGCTAACCACGATACACAACACACACACACACACACACACACACACACACACACACACACACACACACACACACACACACACACACACACACACACACACACACACACACACACACACACACACACAAAACAAACACAAACACACACATATTAATATATATATACATATATATATACATACATATATATATCTATGCATATAAATATATATTCATATTTATATAAATTCATATATTTATGCATATATATATACATATATATCCATGGATCGATATGTATATATCGTATATATGTATATATATATATATATATATATATAGAGAGATATATATATATATATATATATATATATATATATATATATATATATATATATATATATATATATATATATATATACATATATATATATATATATATATCCATATAAACATGTATATATATATATAATACTACATATATATATATATATATATATATACATATATATATATATGTACATACATACATTCATGCATACATACACTGCATACATACAACATACATACATACTTATATATTTACATACATACACATACATACATACATACATACATACATACATACATACATACATACATACATACATACATATACATACACATACATTCATGCATACATACATACATGTGTACACACATACATACATGCATACATACATACATATATATATATACATACATATATACATATATATACATATATACATACATATATACATACATACACACACACACACACACACACATACACACACATACACATACATACATACATACATACATACATACATACACATACATACATACATATACATACATACATACATACATACATACATACATACACATACATACATACATACATACATACATACATACATACATACATACATACATACATATACATACATACATACATACATACATACATATATACATATCTGTCGTGGCCGTGACGCGTCCCGTAATTCAGTTTCATGAAGTGCACCAAAAACCCTGCTTTGAGTGTGGGGAGGGTGGGGGTGCCATCATCTCAAGTTCGAAGGATTTACCCTCATTTGGTCATTCTGAACAAAATGTCAACAAAATCAGGAACTATTGCGACAAGCGGTCTTGCGTGGCAGTACATACATACATACATACATACCTGTCGTGGCCGTGACGCGTCCCGTAATTCAGTTTCATGAATTGCACCAAAAACCCTGCTTTGAGTGTGGGGAGGGTGGGGGTGCCATCATCTCAAGTTCGAAGGATTTACCCTCATTTGGTCATTCTGAACAAAATGTCAAAAAAATCAGGAACTATTGCGACAAGCGGTCTTGCGTGGCAGTACATCGATGGCGTCTTCCGTCTTCTGCCGCGTCTTCCATTGCGATCACAACACGTTGGACTTATAAGGTCAACAGGGCCCGTCCTGCGTATAAAGTCGGCGGCCCATGTGATAAAAGTCAAACCTTGACACATTAGGCTTACTACTCAAATGATCTGAACTGCGATAAGATGAGTGCTTTGAGAAGTGTACATGGCTTAATTTCCCGCTGCCCCATTCGTGATCTCGTTCTAACTACTGCCTTACCTGTTCCAGCTATAAAACCAACACTGCAACATGCAATGTCGCCGATAAGTTATTTTTGATTCATTGTACTTGTACTCATAGTCGTATCAATATGCACCTAATGCCCCGAGAGGAGCGTGTGGGTCAGACGTGGCTTTGCTAATTACGTCAGGGCTTGGTTTTATCCATGAGCGGAAAAAACGAGGTGTATCGGACCATTATGATTTGAGCTAAACATTATGATATTGCACGAGGAGAGCGCTGAGTTTGTCGCTTTGCTGAGAGCTAGGGCCTACTCCAACTGACAATGCGGTGAGCATTTTCAGCAAGAAATGGAGACATCTTATTGCCCCCAAATTTACCAGCCAATTACAAAATTGTATGTATAGATTACTACCAGAAGCGTTCTACACACAGGCGGCGTGTTCAGATGCTTTGTCGGGAGTGAACCCTCTTAGTATAGCTGTGAACTCTTTGAGGAGATCTCGGTGCCATTGGGTGTCGTCTTAATTGTGAACATGTAGCTCAGGTTGCTCATCTGACTTGTAAGATGTCCGGGGAGGGTGAAAGGATTCAATGATTAGAGAGAAGATGAAGCACACATATCAACTGGCACTTGTTGACATGTATTGAAGAGTGGACATTCTCAGCACTCACGATTCTAACAAATGCTGCCACAGTATCTAGTTTCGGTCTGTACTCTCATCACCCGCAGACCCTCTGACGACCTGTTTTATCTTAATCCTTCAATCACGTAGTGGATTCGAGGTATAGGTAGCGCGGCAAACATTCATGTAAATGGTATCACATCATTTGACTTCTTTTCTCCCAAAACATCAATTGGATCTCAGTTGAGTCTTAAGATATCTATGTTTGAAACAATTCGCAAAAAATGCCTGATATCACTTCTTGTGCCTGCAAAAGCTGAGTTGGTAACAACATCTAATCGATATATCTTCCCATAAATCCTGGATATAACTTGAGATTTATACGTGACGTATCATACCGCACAAACGAGTGATATGACTTCAGATAAATGTCTCGACACAATTTGCTGTAGGTATTGGATATCCTTCTTTAAATGATGGGATATAACTTACCAATATTATTTACAACTTCCCATGACTACTAAACATGCCTTCCAATGATGCATACTTATTGTGTCTTTCCATAAATACTTGAAGTAACTTTCCACGAAAACAATATATTTCTTTAGATAAATACTGGGTATACGATAGAATAAATAATCGACATAACTTGGCATGAATAATGGATCTGATGATCTGTAAATACTTAATGTAACCAAGGAATCCACTGAGGTATTTAGGGGCAAGAGCTATAATCACTCTCATCGTCATCCACTTGGGTCACTATGTAATGACGATAAATCGGTTATGCAATTGTCTTTTAATTGTGCAGTGGAATTTGATTGAAACAAGCAGTGCGGACGCAGCAGAAACTTACCAATTCATCTTCGCGCGTTTCTACCGCCGCGTTGACGAAGCCCTGTAGTCATCGCTTCAAAAGGCTAGTCATCAGCTAGTCATGTGACGCGCAGCTCAGCGACGAATGGAACAGCGTGGGTACTAACGAACTGACGAGGATACTGATTCTTTAGGTAATTAACAGACTTCTTATGTCCTCTGTCTACGCTATCTGTAGATCTGGTGGAATTATTCCGGCATGCCACGAACTTTGCCTTACAGCTGCCCCTTTTTCTTATCACTAAGCTACCTCGTCCATCCCAGCAAAATGCCAATACCCATTGTAAGTTTCGTTCGGAATTAACGGATCTTCAATGATCAAAGGTCTCATCAGTTTTATGGAAATCTTTCCAAATGTCCTCAGTTCGATCTACAATATGCATTCATCTAACGGACTGTTTTTCATGCTACAACAATGGGGTCTGTTTTATCTCATCCCAGGTGGTCTGACATCGACGACTGTCTTGAATGGGAATGATAGACTACCTGGTCCCGAATCAGACAGGTATGGGACACTTAACAGGCGTTGTTCATCAGTGGAGCTTACCAGACAGTGCGCGTATATCTGCCCACTTACATGCATTCCAACCAGCGCCAGCACGATCAGCAATAATGGATTCACGTGCATTTCTTCTTTCGGCTCATGATCGATCATTTCCTGGCACTCCATCAATAAAGCCCATGATGACAGCAACTCGCGGCGGCTCATGGTACACGTTCTTAACATAAAGTGATCAACAGGCTGTTTACCCCGGGGACAGCAAAATGAAGAACCACTCTCATTTCAGGCGACATCATTGTCGGTGTGCTATTACTTGTACCAAACAGTGAAGTCAATTTTTGATTCTTTATACATGCTTGTCTGTACTAATTAGAATGATGATCCCCTTCTTGTTATTGCAGGATCCAAAACTGGTGATCTCTGGATTTGGCAAAAAAACAATCCCTTGAGTCAGTAGAATCCGTGCAGAATGCGGATGAGAAACAATGTTCCCCGAGAAGACAACAAAGATACGTTTGTTGACATTTGCATTAAGTGTTAAACAAAAATTTGTTTGTAAAATAACGCAATGAAATGCTGATAGAGTTCACACTGGGAAGTTAAGTGGAATTCTGGGGTTTCAAGTGTCAATCAAAGACGCGTTGGTGGGTCGACAGTGATCCTACTCGCAACAGAGATGCGCTCATAGCGGACGCGAATCAGCGAGATCCCAGGTGAATCGACCATACCAGCACCTGGGTGACTCCATACTCCATGCACACTTCATGATCAGTGTCTTTTACGGGTAGGAACAAGTTTAGACACGCACGGCCCATTCTGTGTGGCACGCGATATCAACCTGGATGACTGATTTGATTGTGACGAGGTACAGGATGATCCTTGACCTTACATGGACAGCCCATTTTGGGATCACACTCTCTCAACAACCCCCACCCCACACCCCCAAACGAGTACCACTTCACCAGTCACACCTAATTCGAACAGCCAATCAGGGATGAGTGTGCAGTTACGCCCACTTTTTGATCTTTGTGATACCAGGTGAGCAGGTCGTTGGTCCGCTTCATTTCTACCTGCGTTTCACCTCCCGACACAGCGAAACTCACCATCATGGATGCTGGGATCGTACCAAATGGGTTGACCGACGATGAGGTAAGTGTTGTGTTTAAAGACGGGTTGCTAAAGTTAAAACCATGTTTTCCCATTTCAAACAAGGTTTGTGAATAGGTTAACGTTCATTAAGAATGAATGGTAGAGTGAAGAATTGGTCTTTCTGTGGATATGAAGCATGTTTAACCGTACAATTATCCACGATCCAAGGGCGAAATCAGTCGACTGTAATTGAATTGATTCAGGTGGTCATCTCCGATTACCTGTATGGGACGGTGGGTGTGAACTCTGTAATTTCGTCAGTGGACAGATTGCAATACCTAACGTCACTGGGACCTTTATTATGTTTCGAGATTTCACCCACTATATTTTAGAAATAACATGCAAGCTGTGAGTTATATACGAGCCGTATCATATGCATCGGAGATCACTTGGCATTCCTTTCATGGCCAAATGATTCCCCGTCAATACCCGCCGACATCGGAGATCACTTGGCTTTCCGTTCATGGCCAAATGACTCCCCGTCATTACCTGCCGACATCTGAGATCACTTGGCTTTCCGTTCATGGCCAAATGACTCCCCGTCATTACCCGCCGACATCGGAGATCTCTTGGCTTTCCGTTCATGGCCAAATGATTCCCCGTCATTACCCGCCGACATCGGAGATCACTTGGCTTTCCGTTCATGGCCAAATGATTCCCCGTCATTACCCGCCGACATCGGAGATCACTTGGCTTTCCGTTCATGGCCAAATGATTCCCCGTCATTACCCGCCGACATCGGAGATCACTTGGCTTTCCGTTCATTGCCAAATGATTCCCCGTCATTACCCGCCGACATCGGAGATCACTTGGCTTTCCGTTCATTGCCAAATGATTCCCCGTCATTACCCGCCGACATCCTGTTGAGATGGGCGTCAATTATCAGCGGGCAAAGCGTGCTATGATCCAATTGTACACAGATTATGCATCAAAGTTGTACATTGTAGCAGCATTACCAGAGTGTACAACGGCAAGTGAACCATGAGTGCAGTTTGAAATGTGACCTGGAGGGCATCTCCCGCACGGCTCCCATAAAACACGTACTACTTACCTTAAGCTGCTTACATTTCAGCAACGAACAGGGGCCATATTCCAATTGATGTCAGGCATAAATCAGCGAGCAGAAGTACCCTCAAGACAACCATTCAATTGTTCTTGATAAGCACTAAGAGAAGCGCTGTTTGTGGTTTGAATTTGCGAGCACTGTGTGTTCTCATTATACCAGTTCAAGTGTCGGTCTCATCTGACGCACACGAGGTGCTCCGTGTGATCGGTAGCCGTTCGTGCGGTCAGTGAGTTCCTCCTCCCCCTCCCCTCCCCTAGCTTCCTGTGGACAAACTGTGTTGTAAGCTTCAAAAAGAGTTGAACGATCGACTAACGTCGCAAAATTGCTTAGTCATTTGTGCCAATACAGGTGTTATCCTACAGATATGGAGGTATCGGGGTGGTTTGTTTCATCTGAAGATGTGGGAGTATAAATCTAAGCGATAAGGCTATTTGCGCATGGCCACCTCTCGCCTAGTCACCCGTCATTGCTCAAATAACTGGCCCTTTAACAGCTACAGTAATCTCCAAAGCTGAAGATAAATAATCGTGAAGCCTCAGGCGATGATAGCTCTGTATGAAGATAAGACGTTTCATTGACGGCTACCTATCGTCTTATCCTGCGTCTGGTCTTCATCCACCTATGACCACATGTCGGACACCTGCTGGTCATCTGTCTGTCGGACACCTGCTGGTCATCTGCCTGTCGGACACCTGCTGGTCATCTACCTGTCGGACACCTGCTGGTCACCTGCCTGTCGGACACCTGCTGGTCATCTGCTTGTCGGACACCTGCTGGTCATCTGCCTGTCGGACACCTGCTGGTCATCCAACTGTCGGACACCTGCTGGTCATCTACTGGTCATCCTATCGGACACCTGCACCTGCTGGTCATCTGCCTGTCGGACACCTGCCTGCTGGTCATCTGGTCACCTGTCGGACACCTGCTGGTCATCTGCCTGTCGCCTGTCGGACACATCTGCCTGTCGGACAAATGCTGGTCATCTGCCTGCCTGTGGTCGGACACCATCTGCTGGTCTGGTCATCTGCCTGTCGGACACCTGCTGGTCGGACACCTGCTGGTCATCTGCCGACACCTGATCCCTGTCGGACACCTGCTGGTCATCTGCCTGTCGGACACCTGCTGGTCATCTGCTTGTCGGACACCTGCTGGTCATCTGCTTGTCGGACACCTGCTGGTGCTGGTCATCTGCCTGTCGGACACATGCTGGTCATCCAACTGTCGGACACCTGCTGGTCATCTGCCTGTCGGACACCTGCTGGTCATCTGCCTATCGGACACCGGCTGGTCATCTGCCTGTCGGACACATGCTGGTCATCTGCCTGTCGGACACCTGCTGGTCATCTGCCTGCCGGACATGATGTGTAAAAAATAAAGGTTATAGCAGGGTCAATATTCAACGATGGAGTGACTGAGAAAAAATGGTTCAATGGGGTAAGATAATGTGGGTGTATAGTACGGTATTTGACAGATCATGAAGCAATCGATGTCATCTGGGATAAGACCCTGTTTAAATGTGTTCAGTACCCTACTGAAGTGTGATTGCGTGTGTTTTAATGTGTTCAGAACCTTACTGAAGTGTGATTGTGTGTGCTTAAATGTGTTCACTACCCTACTGAAGTGTGATTGTGTGTTTTAATGTGCTCAGTATCCTACTGAAGTGTGATTGTGTGTGTTTAAATGTGTTCAGCACCCTACTGAAGTGTGATTGTGTGTGTTTAAATGTGTTCAGCACCCTACTGAAGTGTGATTGTGTGTTAAAATGTGTTCAGTACCCTACTGAAGTGTAATTGTGTGTGTTTCAAAGTGTTAAGTACCCTACTGAAGTGTAATTGTGTGTGTTCAAATGTGTTCAGTACCCTACTGAAGTGTGATTGTATGTGTTTCATGACTTATTGAAGAAAGTTTGTGTGCGTTCTGTGCCGTAGTGAAGAATGTGTGTGTGTCCCATACCTTAGTGAAGGATATTTGTGTGTATTCCATGCCCTGTTAACACCTGGCTGTATGTGTTCAGTCGCCTGTTAACACCTGGTTGTATGTGCTCAGTACCCTGTTAACATCTGGCTGTATGTGTTCAGTGGCCTATTGACACCTGGGTGTATGTATTCAGTGCACTTTGCTGTTTGTGTTCAGTTGATGAGCAAGGGACATACGGGGTACAGGAAGCCTCAAGTAGACCTCGATAACTCCACGAGCCTCGTCTTCTCCATGAAGGAAGAGGTTGGGGCTCTGGCGAAGGCTCTTCGCATCTTCGAGGTATGCTCAGTCACCAACTCTAGGCGCAGCTAGCGAACCTTGTCCTCGTGGACACCGAGTGTCCCAAACAAAATTCTCATTCAATGAAAATTCTCAAACATTAAAGCTGGTGGTTTTGGTTTGGTTGGTTTCAGACACACGGGGTCAATCTGCTTCACATTGAGTCCCGTCCCTCCAAACAGAACGATGCCAACTACGACTTCTTTGTGTCATGTGATGACTCCAGAGGCGGTCTCCAGGAAGCGATCAACGAGCTGCGTACGCAGTCCAAAAATCTCCACGTACTCACGCGTAATCCTGAGCAGAACAAAGATGCAGGTGCGAGTCTCGGGGTCACATGACTTACCCAATGGTGTTTTTTTTTTTTTTTGGGGGGGGGGGATATATAAAGATAAAGTAAAGGATTGTAGTAAATGAAATCTAACTGGCAGGCTTTCGGTTTTTTCTTGCCATTGGCTTAGATACTCATGATATTGTTAAAGATCTATGCATGAATGGTTACTGAGTTATTCGGGAAATGTGATGCCTGGTGGTTTTGTATGCAGCCCAGACACTTGTCTGTGAGTATGCTTCGAGCCACTTGTATGTATCATCCGTTGCTGTAGCCTGCCCCAACCAACATTCATACCAACATTTTACTTCCTACGTAATCGCAAAGCTGCAATGCGATTATTGCCCGCCAATCTCATTCAAATTGAATTATTTATTATACCACGATCAACCTTCCAAAGTGCTTCAAATATTTTTAGCATTAGTTAACGGTTTTCTGTCAATCTCAATTGGAATGCTGTTCCAACAGTAATTGTTTTCCGCTATAAATGTTGCTTTTCCAAACTGAACCCAGCTAGGGAATAATTATCTTTACTAGAGAGCTTATCCTTGCTTTTATTTGCATGAAGCCAAGCCTTAAGGCGATATACCGCATGAGAAACAAATGAACTAACTGACGAATGATGAGTTTCTTGGATAAGACTGGATCACTGAACATAACCCATACATGTTTTATAATATCAATCAAATGTCCTCCAACGTGTTAATAGTTATTCTTATAGCATTCAATACAGCTACTTTATGAAAACGATGTTGAGTACGCGGTCCGCCATACGTGCTGGTACCGTGAGACTAGACTTGTCAATAACACCAACTGATCTCGCCCGTGTCTTTGATCCGTGTCTGTGATCAGTCCCCTGGTTCCCCAGGAAGATCTCTGAGCTGGATCGCTTCGCCAACCAGATCCTGAGCTACGGATCAGAACTGGACTCGGACCACCCTGTGAGTATACCTGCGTCTTCTGATGAGGTTACCGTGCATAATGTAAAAGAGTTCAGTTGGACTGCGCATGAAGCAAACACAAAGGTCATTATACAGGTAATACAAGTAGGAGAAGCAGGTAAATGGCCAGGTAAATAGCGGTATATTGGGCTTCACCTGACAGCTTGCCAACGAGCAAAACTCAGGAATAATGTTAATGTTAGTGGGTACTTCTGGAATCACTAGAAGGTCAAGGGGTCAACCACTCTTCTTTGGACAGTAAATCTTTGATTGATAGCTATTTTATGGTATGGTGTACGTGATGCACGTCAGACCCAGCGTGATCGCGTAGGTCATCGGCCTAAATACATCTCCGTCACGGCGCGTGCTGATCACATGAGTCGCTGACAGAATTACTTGGCTGTTATGGGCACTGATGCTGTAACCAACCTAATTGTTGGTTGTTATTAAGTCATTACGAGCAATGACTTCGCATCTCAGAAGCTCAACAACCCTCTACCACCACACCCCCCACCCATACTCTGTAACACAATCACGCTCTCATATACATGCGAACAAACAGTTAGATGCATATCCATCTATTAACCAACACAAACATGCACAAATTCCCAAACTCATGTTCACACACAGTAACTTACAGTAACACATACACACAGTAACACACAAACAAACACACACAGTAACACACACAATAACACACAAACAAACACACACAGTAACACACACAATAACACACACAGTAACACACACAGTAACACACACAACACACACACGCACAGTAACACACACAGTAACACACAAACAAACAAACAACACACACGCACAGTTACACACACAGTAACACATACAATAGCACACAAACAAACACACACAGTAACACACACAACACACACACCACAGTTACACACACAGTAACACACAAACAAACAAACACAGTAACACACATAATAACACACAAACAAACACACACAGTAACACACACAACACACACACGCACAGTTACACACACAGTAACACACACAATACAACACAAACACACACATAATAACACACAAAAAAACACACACACACCCACACACACACACACACACACACAGTTACAACACACAACACACCAAACACACACACAGTAACACACACAATAACACACAAACAAACACACACAGTTACACACACAACACACACACGCACAGTTACACACACAGTAGCACACAAACAAACACACACAGTAACACACACAACACACACACGCACAGTTACAGACACAGTAACACACAACAAACACACACAGTTACACACACAACACACACACGCAAAGTTACACACACAGTAACACACACACGCACACACAGTTACAAACGCACACACAGTTACATACACACACAGTAACACACACACACACTCACATTCTTCCTCGTCCCTTGACTTGCAAATGAAGCTCGCCAAATACCAGGTCGTTAAAACCAGCAACCACTGACTGGGTATATCTGTATGACAGCCAAGCAGACATCTCAGAGCTTCTGAGGCAAGAACAGTGTTCCATAGCAACTTGAAATGCATAGTAATTCCCCATGTGGATGTTAACTAAAACAGCCGATTGCCACTCCCCACTCCTGTCAAGGTCACATCTCATACTTGACAATGTCTTTGGTTTGTAAACAACTCACAATCGTGCCGATCTAGCCCCATTGGAGATGCAACCCTTGTCACGCCGAATGTCACTTATCAGATCAGCTGTGAATTGGCTTGTTTCCAATTATGTCTTCATTGATTGGTTGATATGTCTCATTGATATGGTACAGTAGTAGTGATGTCGCCAGTTGGACGCCAGGATGTAAACAAACAACGGACTTATCAAACCTCTCTCTCTCCATCTGCCTGTCGACTGTCAGTGAAGAAACACACAGTTTTTGGCCAGCTCTTATTGCGTTTACTTTCGTGTTCCAGGGTTTTACGGACAAAGTTTACCGGGCTCGTAGGAAGGAATTCGCTGATATTGCATTTAATTACAAACAGTATGTACTCTTCAATAGCAGTTGATTTTGCCCAGTACGCTGATCTATTCAATATTTGCAAATGAGCATGATTTGCTGTTGCCAACAGTGCGGGGTTGAAATGATCGGTTGCTGTTTCGTGTTTGTGACCTTACAGCGGCACTCCAATCCCACGCGTGACTTACACCGAAGAAGAGATAGCCACATGGTGCCGTTGAGCTTGTATTTCTTTCAACTGACTCAAAGCACATATCACTGTTGCTCTAAGTGAACATTTTAATTTCACCTTTACAATTTCACCGTTCCTCGTACAGGGGCTCAGTGTTCAGGAAGCTGACAGAACTCTACCCTACGCATGCGTGTCGCGAGTTCAACCACGTGTTTCCGCTTCTCATCGACAACTGTGGCTACAGAGCTGACAACGTCCCTCAGCTTGAAGACATCTCCAAATTCCTTAAAGGTAATCATCTCCTCTCTGATTCCCTTCATGGCTCAGTTTGTAAGTGCCCTATATAAAATTAGTAACCGTCCCTTTTGCTGACACCCCATTACTGTTCCCATGGTACCGACGCCATATTGACAAATCTGCCATTTGTCTGTGTCCCAGATTGCACCGGCTTCACTCTGAGACCCGTGGCTGGTTTGTTGTCGTCACGTGACTTCCTGGCGGGGCTTGCTTTTCGTGTGTTCCATTCCACACAGTACATCCGCCACAGCTCAAAGCCCATGTACACGCCGGAACCGTACGTGTATCAGACTGTCATGATAGATGCCTTCTGTAGTCAAAGTCAATAAAGGTCGATATCAAAGTCATACACGACAAATCAACTCCATTACAAATATAGCCCGAAAAATTGGCTTTGCGTGCTAATAAGACTGAATGCGTTGTTTTGGGGGTCGGAATGTCCCTGTACATCCCACAACTCGACAAACGAGAGTGGCTTGATTGAGATGCTTCTTTGTTGCTTGTGTATAGCGACGTTTGCCACGAGCTGCTGGGTCACGTGCCGCTGTTCGCCGATCCCACGTTCGCCCAGTTCTCTCAGGAGATCGGTCTGGCCAGTCTTGGAGCTCCTGACGATTTCGTCAAGAAATTGGCCACGGTTGGTACTGTTGTCTCTTGAGTTTAAATTTTTAAAATATGAATAGGTGTCATTTATGGTGATTGCCGTGGTTGGGATTTATGGAGACATCGAGCAGTAGTTTGGAATTAATTGACACATCGAGTAATGGGTCGGGATTAATGGAGACATCAAGTAATGGGTCGGGATTAATGGAGACATCAAGCAATGGGTCAGGATTAATGGACACATCAAGTAATGGGTCGGGATTAATGGAGACATCAAGCAATGGGTCAGGATTAATGGACACATCAAGTAATGGGTCGGGATTATGGAGACATCAAGTAACGGGTCTGAATTAATGGAGACATCAAGCAATGGGTCGGGATTGATGGAGACATCAAGTAAGGGGTCGGGATTAATGGACACATCAAGTAACGGGTCGGGATTAATTGGAGATATCAAGTAATGGCATTAGATATATGTGCTAATTGAGCGCTGGCTTTGGATATATGGACCAATGGAATTAGATTGATGGACAAATCGAGCAACGGGTTAGGAATGGTGTACAAATTAAGCCTTGCGATTGTGCAAAGCGAGCTTTAACTCTTTAGGGTCATTAGCATAATATGACCTCTGAACCCAAATACTTAACATTATTTCATTTCTCCAAAACGATGTATTTTTCGCAATGCGCTTCCAGTGCTACTGGTTTACCGTGGAGTTCGGACTGTGTCGACAAAATGGCGGCATCAAGGCATTTGGAGCTGGCCTTCTCTCCTCCTTCGGAGAACTTCAGGTAAACCAAATAAATACATCTGATACTTCTCCTTTTCTTCTCAACAATTCAAGCCTTTCGGCAAATGAGATCATCTTGATATGTTTGAAACTGTTTGTGTCTGCAGTATTGTCTGACTGACGAGCCGGATCATCGCCCCTTTGATCCTGTTAAGACCGCTGAGCAGGAATATCCCATCACTCAGTTCCAGCCGGTCTATTTCGTCGCCAATTCGTTTGACGAGGCCAAGGAGCAAATGAGGTACGCTTCATTCATTCAACCTGACTATGAGGTAAACGCTTCATTCATTCAACCTGCCTATGAGGTATACGCTTCATTCATTCAACCTGACTATCAAGCAAAGATTCATTGTATTCTCCAGTGTCCTTTCTTTGAGGCGCACCGATCGTCTTGGCCAACCTAAGTGGCTTTGGTTCTTGAAGCTGCATTACCCATGTCTCCGTTAGAATACGTAGGGGCGCATGCTTAGCTCAAAGCATTGAGTGACGTGTACTGATCGCCAACATCCGCAAATGCGTCTATAAAAATTACAATTTTGATTTGCATGGCTTCCTCTGTTGACCGCTGGTTTGAATGGCTGTTTTGCATGTGACGTCGCTTCCTCTTGTGATCGCTGCTATGATTGGCTGTGTGTTTAGGAGCTATGCTGCGACCATCCCCCGTAAAAACGGCGTGCGTTACAACCCCTACACACAAACCGTCGACGTCCTGGACAACTTCAACCAGATCACAGAGTTCTCCACCGACATCCGCGGGGAAATGAGTCGTCTTGAAGACGCCATGAAGAAATATGCCCAAATTGCCAATGAGCAATAATACGGAAACGAAGGCTCAGTGCTGGACACGCCTGTGTATGTACTATTGCGGGGAGGTTTGTCTTGCAACTCCGACAAGCATTAGATGCGATGACGTGTGAATATATTGACTCTATCGTTGTCCTGGATGAAATATTGTGAATCTGGCTATTTCAAGGCTGATGATTGTCGTAACGGCAAGCTTGTGCTTGATCTGATACTATGTGTCAATACTGCACGTTCTAATAGTGGTATTCCTACCGCGTTCTGCTATTGTTAGCAAGCGATTGGTTGTTTATTTGAAAAGAAATAATTTCAATTTATACGCAGTGCCGAGCTTGTGCTTAATGCAGTTATTAAGCTGATGAAACAATACATCATCCTTATACTTGTGCAGGACAAACAATATACATGTTTATCTATGCTTGCCGATGTATAGACACAATTGCCATGCATATCATCGCCGCTGCATTTTATCATATTCAACACAAATTTTGAAAAAGCAACAACAGAGGGCTGGTATAAACAATTGTTTATCTGTTTATATATTCATCAAAATTATTCCGTTCTCTTGAGAACATAAATGCCAGTGGCTATAGGAATAATGTTATTGAACAAGGTTCTATTCATCCAATTTATTTTTCAGCGAATTAAATAAAAATGTGGCAATATATAAAATGTTGGGTCATCAGCTGCATTGCACGATATATGTAAACAATTCTTCGTCTCCAGATAGAACTTATCAACAGCTTATATATGCAACTCATGCCCGATGCAACATAATTTCATAGCATGGGAAAGCAGACAGGCTATAATCAGTATTATCTTCTAGTCATTATCGACAATCACAAGACACCGGAGCTTCATCAATCTCTACCAATAAATCACACCAAGTATTGCCGAGAGTCTCCGCCGGAACTATTCCCACAAAAGAAATAACTCTCACAACACCTACTATCAGACACAATAAAACTCATCACTTTTGATAAACAACACCCGTCCTTATTATTATCTCTCTGGCAGATAAAAGCAATCTATCCTGAATGTTCACTAGGTATTCAATCACCACACGCTGACTACTCGCATGAGTTTAAGATATCACAGTTAGAGAAGTGACTGGAAAATGCATCTCTTTATAAAGAGGAGTCACAATAGGAAGATTTCTCTTGGTTACAGAACAACCAACCAGTCAACAAACTATAAAACAAACAAAAACAACAACAGGGTGTGGTGGGAAGGCGGTATGGGGCATAAGAAACAGCAGTATCGAAGCAGGAACAAACCAATACACATCCTAAATAACACCAAATTACCATCACCCAATCACACAAAGTCATGAGCGACGCTATGAAGTCGAACAAAATGATACAAGACAAAAGCGTGCTGATTGACGAAAGACAAAAGCGTACCATTGACATGCGCATCAGCTGCGTGGCTGCAGCAACAAAACACGACACCACATCGAAGCAATGTTACAAACACGAGTTAATAAATACAAAGATTAGAAAAGATGAATGTTCGGAAATAAAGGCGCAAAATGTGCCGTAATGCTTATGATTTCAGTGCAACGAAACAACAAATTAGCATAGACACATCAAGGGAAATCATCAGGCTGAAAGCAGACGGTTTTGGCAAATACAATGTGAAACAAATGTAGAAGAAAGCAAATCTCATATGATGTACGACAAGGAGAAGAAAGCACCAGACAATATCAAATATGAAAATACATGATGCTTGAGCAAAATGTTAATAGTTAAATCAGCAAACCATAGATGAAAACATTTTTCAAATAAAACTGACCGATCCGAAATATGGAAAGTCAAAAACCGCGGGCTATGAAGTCGTGTCATCAGCCTTTTGTATTTTGTCAATATGTGCAAATGATGACAATATTAAATTCAATATCACAGAAGTCAACGCAATAAACATTTTACAAAATAGTTAAGTTTAGCACTCATGGCAACCGAAAAAAGTGTCGAAACGTTAAGCGTAATGTGTACTGTACAAATAATGGATGCTAAAATCCAATAAATTAAAATAAAACAAACTGCCGTACCAAGAGAGGGCCGACATAAGAAAACGCTCCCCCACCCCCACACCCCAGGTGGAGTGCTTCTACGTGACCTGCAGGGTGGAGTAGGGGTGTTGAGCGGTGTGGCTGTTCTGCACCAAGAAGCTGAGATCCTCCATCAGGTTATTGTATTGAATCATACCCGGTTTGTCGCAGAAGGCGAGTGGAGCATTCTGGGAGTAACTCTTCACTTCCGGTTGATGTGGAGTTGTCAGTTTCTCACATATATTCACCAATTCTTTCGCCATTTTCATTTTCTGTCGCTTTGGTCTTGTGTTAAGAGAACGATTTCTCTTGTTGGCAAACCAGGCTTTGACTTGAGCCACATTGAGGCTTCCCTTTTCAGCCATATCGAGTTTCTCCTCATCAGTGGGGTAAGGGTTGTCTTCGTGTCTATCGTACCAATCCGACATGATCTGTACCGCCTTCCGATCCAGATTCCGTGACTTGTTCTTCTTCGTTGCACCTCCAGGTTGCGCTAATTCCATAGGCAGTGTACATTTGAGGAGCTGTAGACTTTTGCTCACCCTCAAGACCAGGTGGCGCTGCTGTCGGTCGAAGTACTCGTTGACACAGCGCATCTCCGCCGCCGCCGACTCGGCTGTTCGTCCGCTGCCTTGGGCTTTGGACACAGCGTCACATCGCTGAGTCAGCATGGCTGCACACTGCGTGTTGTAAAAGTTCTCCAGTTCAGACACTTTGCGGTTATTGAGAGCAGAGAGTTGTCGGAATTCGGCTTGTAATGTGGCATCTTCGACCACCAAGTCAATGCTGTGGTCATTTCCAACATAATCTCGTTGCTGGTCAGTACCTCGCTCTTGGACTAGTGTGTACGGCACAGATTGCTGCGAGCACTCGGA
The DNA here is from genome assembly GCA_034190875.2 of Urechis unicinctus. NCBI lineage: Eukaryota > Metazoa > Annelida > Polychaeta > Xenopneusta > Urechidae > Urechis > Urechis unicinctus. The sequence goes on from CM067345.1 coordinate 1,942,994, forward strand.
CGCTAAAGTTGCTTGTAGATCACTGAAAATAGGGTTGTGGATGATTTTCACGAGATCGACTGATCCTGGTGGAGCTTGAGAGTCGACAAGTCCTGCCATCGTGATCGCTCTTCACAACTCGTCCACGATCTGACAGTCGTGTTAGGTGATATCGAACTGCTTGACTTGGGGATTTGTCTTTAATGCTTATCCGGTTTGAATTTGGCGCGTGAATTAGTCCGGCATGACCTCGACCCTAGCGTTGCTAACAGGAATCTAAGAAATGGACGCAGCGTTTAAGGAGCAGATGGGGGAATAAAACAATGGGCCTTTAATGATGGCCATAGGTGTCGATGTATCAACAGAGGTCGATTATTATTATTGTTTTGTTGTTGCTTTCGTGTAAGCTATCACATATTACTGGAATCAAGAGCGGGACAAGTAAGGTGTTTTACTTGTGTCCAATAAGGTGTTGTCAGTGTCATCAGTGGCTGCCCAGCGTGGACGCCGACGTGTACACGTTCTGTGGTCATCTGGCAAGCTCATATGAAATAGGCCGCATGGGGGTCCAAACGAGGCTCGAGCAAACATGACAATAGTCAATATCTGAATGTTTACAAACCATACCATGTGTCGTCGATTTCAGTCCGCCGAAAAAGTCGACGTTCCGATCATTCAATTTTCCACAAGTGGACGAGTATGGCAATTGCAAGCCTCGTGACTTGAGCCTGTCAATGTACCGATGCTCTCTCCTCTCGCAGATCACCCAAACCTCACCACCCTCATTCTCCCCAAACCACACCGCCCTCACCCTCCCAGAACAATACCACCCTCCCACAACCACACCATCTTCACGCTCCCCAAACCACACCATCTTTACGCTCCCCAAACCACACCGCCCTCACCCTCCCCAAACCACACCGCCTTCATTCTCCCCACACCACACTGCCATCATTATCCCCAAACCACCCCCTTTATCTTCCCAAACGCCCTCCCCAAACCACTCCACCTTCACCCTCCCCAAACCACACCGCCCTCACCCTCCCCAAACCACACCGCCTTCATTCTCCCCAAACCACACTGCCATCATTATCCCCAAACCGCACCCCCTTTAATTCTTCCCAAACCACCACCCTCCCCAAACCACTCCGCCTCCACCCTCCCCAAACCACACCGCCCTCATTCTCCCCAAACCACACCGCCCTCACCCTCCCCAAACCACACCACCCTCACCCTCCCAAACCACACCGCCCTCACCCTCCCCAAACCACACCGCCCACCCCTCCCCAAACCCTCCCCTTCCCAAACCACACCGCCCTCACCCTCCCCAAACCACACTGCACTCTTTCTCCCCAAACCACACCGCCCTCATTCTCCCCAAACCACACCATCCTCACCCTTCCCAAACCACGCTGCCCTCACCCTCCCCAAACCCTCATCCCGGCTACTACCAACTTCCTGATTGTGACTCCCAACGCTGTCAGACTGACCTTGGCAAATCACCGTACGTTGATGACAAGTTGTGCTGATTTCTTTTTCAGCGAGTCGCCTCAAAGATGTGAAGCATCGAGTTCTTTAACATTGTCGGCGTGAATTATCTCATCAGGTACGTGCGATATCTGACAGTCACCTAATTAATGAAGGTCACCTGATCTCGGATGTTCTCCTGATCTGTCCCCTGATCTCTGGTTGTCCTGAGATGTTTGACTGTCCCCTGATTTCTGAGTAGTCATCTGATCTCTGATGGTCTCTTGATCTCAAAAAGGTCACCTGATCTATGATGGTCCCTTGATCTCTTATAGTCCTTTATCTCTGACGGTCACCTGATTTCTGATAGTCACTTGATCTTTGGTGGTCCCCTGATCTATGATGGTCCCTTGATCTCTTATAGTCCTTTATCTCTGACGGTCACCTGATTTCTGATAGTCACTTGATCTTTGGGGGTCACCTGATCTCTGATTGTCCCTTGATCTCTGTTGGTCACCTGATCTCTGATTGTCCCTTGATCTCTGTTGGTCACCTGATCTCTGATGGCCCCTTGATCTCTGGTGGTCGTAAGAGGCGACTAATAGGGGGCAACCTGTTGGCCGTGGGTTGTGACTCGTGACGGTGGACAATGGGATCCAGGTGGTTGAGGGCTATGTCTGCAACATACTACTCTGGCCCAGATTTCGCCTAGACGAGAGACTGGAATGGCCCGGTCTAGTCAATCGGCTGGTGGTAACTTGCCATAGGATAATATTTGCACTTTTTCTCATCATCATCCACTTGTATGTTGCTCATTTGTCCATTTATCCTAGAAGGCCGCTGCGCAATCAGGTCACCCCTATGTCTCCATATTCATACCACCTTTCAAGGCGCTCTACATCACATTAGTGTTGGTGTGCCGTTAAACCCCATTCTCACTCTCACTCTGGTGGTCACGTGATCTCTGGTGGTCACGTGATCTCTGGTGGTACCCTTATCTCTGATTGTCCCCTGATCTCTGTTGGTCATCTTATCTCTGGTTCTCCCCGATCCCTGAGAGTCACTTGATCTCTGATGGTCCCCGATCTCTATTTTCCCCTGACCTCTGATGGTCACCTGATCTCTGATGGTCCCCTGACCTCTGATGATCCCCGAACTCTGATAACTTGACGAGTTCAATTGTTAAACAATCGATTATTCAAGCAACGGCGATTTTATGGGAAACACAACATCTTTTATTCAACATTTCAGTTTAAATTACGAGTGTCGGGATAAATTATTTCGCTTCCGCGACCCAGTCACGTGGTGTTCTGCAGGCGTCCAATAGGCGGGCTTCGTTCGTTCCGGGTTGTGGTTCGTGGTTATATTCCCAGCGCTGCAATACGCATGCGTTTACATCATGGTTAAATTGATTCATAATTAACGAAGACGAAAATCAACGCACCAAGGTGACGTTCAGTAACTATGGAATCGTCAAATAAGTTTTATGTAGATATGATCGATGTGGTAAAGACAGGTGAGTGTAGCTTACGGCGTAAAGCGGTAAGGACATGAGGATACTCTCGATGCGCGTGCCTGGCGTCAACAGACCAAAGATAGTTCCTCTGTCGTACACTAGGTTGTACTCAACGTAGCGGCCCCGGCGCATCAACTGCCACTTCCTGCCACGTGACACATATTTATATATTTATATCCATGTTAACGGACTGACGTCAGTTCGCAGCGGTCAACGAGTGACGTCACGGGGCAGCGATTATACAAACATAGACGAAGGCTACCCACCTGTCATCATAGGAGAAGTTCTGGGTTTTGTTCTTCTGAATGATTGGCAGGTAAGATGGCACGATCGCTTCTGTGCAAGTCTACACGACACCGTCAATAGCATTAGACAGCGAGTAAGTACGTGAATTATGTGTATACATAGTCCTGCGAAGCACATT
>CM067345.1:1948879-2033879 GCA_034190875.2 Urechis unicinctus
AACTCCATTCGTGTTCTCATCGAGTCTATATCCTACACAGGGACAACCGAACATGTAAGTCTTACAATGCTGATATTAAGGAGTTCATTCATTGATTAGCATTTACCGTGTGTACCTATTGGGTGAGTAGATTTTCTCGGCTATAATAGAATAACTTACAGTTTCCATTCGGTCGATATCGGTTACTGGCATGGCCATGAATCCAGACGGGTCCACTTTATGTCGAGGTGTGAGGGCAAACGTCTACACACAGACATCGATCATTAAGTAATATATACACTTGGAAATGTCTATGACAAGGGGAAGTAAAAGGAAATACTTACTTTGTTTTTCCAGACATAGCTAAGAGCCAGCCCGGCACCGGTCGCTGCTCCAGCCAGCCAGTACCTGTATGGTACAACACAAGCGGCATCGTGCAATGATGTATGTGGGAGTTACTACCATGGGGAGCTATCAGCGTACGTCATGTAGCTACTGATAGAACAACATTGCATTTTACAAACGAAATAAAGCTCTTTGGTTGATTGAATGAACAACTCTATAACAGATTGTGTAGATTGAATGTGGTTATGCTTCGCGTAATGTCAAACGCACAGGCGCTCGGTACCCGATGACGTGCTTCCAAGCACTGAGACGCTTCCGAGCGCTCGGATGCTTGGAATCGGGAACCGAGCGCTTGTGGTCATACGGATATTAGGTTGACTGAGCGAGATGAGCATGAGAGGAGATAACAACCTACCTGGCGAGGGGGGAGACAGTCTTCTTGCGGTTCTGGTAAGTGGCGACACTGCACATCCCCCGGACGCAGCCGGCCAAGTTGCGAGACTTAGTAGCCATGGTGATACAAGATGATTCGAGCTAACCGGCTAAATGACCGACCTTTCCGGGGTAGGTCAAGCAACGAAGCAGTGAAAATATATTCCCGAAGACCGCCCTGTAAAGTTATATGACGGAGTAGCCTGCCTGTGGGGTCACTACCTGTATGGGTCTGTTATCTCGTGTGATGCGGGTCGAGTTGCGACGCTACGACACCCATCCTACAGCGCCATCATACGGGTAGTGCATGGATAATGATGGAAGCTTGTTCTTAATGAATACTCGTTTTACAAAGACTTTAACAATGACACTATGACACGTGCTCCAGAATGCATCCTTAATACCAACAAACATGTGCCACAATGTTCATTTCCAGCTTCCGATATCATGATGCTAAATTTGACCTTTGCCCATCTTAATTAGCCCAAAAGACCAACGTCAGGTTCTATTAATCACCTTGTCGGTCCAAACAGTTTAAGCTAAATTTTTTAGTCGATGCATTCGATCAACCCAGAACTCACCACTTTTTTCACGAAACATGCATGTTCTGACGAGTTTCGGGCGATCAGTGTCGAAAGTTATTATCTAATTCGGTTCGAGATAATGTTTCATATTCCTATCGTCTGCGGAAAACTATATTTTCGATAACTTTCCAAGTTTACCGGTGATATTTTCTTCCGAAATACAAGCGCGGAGGACGATATTCCAGACAGCCCCAGAAACTTCCGATGTAAATAAGGCGGTGAGAACATAGGCAAAAACTATAGCTGATAATTCCTGTCGCCTTTTCCCCAGGTTTTCGTTGCTTTCTTCGTGATTCGGTGTGATATTTGTGCGACAGTGAATGTTAGTGGCCTTTTCTACATGTTAGACAAGGTCATTTTAGCTTATAGCTTCGTGCCACAAATAGTCCCTGTGAACCCGCGTCTTGTGAGTAGTCTCGCCTATGTTCCAATTGGTGTATCCTCCCGCTGGTCAGTTTCAGCCGCCAAGCCGCCATGTTGCCAAGTCGGGCTCAGATATTACCGTTTGGTGTGTTTTAGGCCAAAATACTTATTCACAAGATACTGTTGTTGCTGAAATTCAGCTTCTGTTCCTATAAATGTTTGGTGAGTTGATTTTATTAGCTAAAACTAGGTAAAGCAGCGGAACTCTTGATAATTCCGTTGACTTATGTCGGAAATTATCGTTGGACGCCAGAACTAAGAGGGAGTGCATACTCCCGTACTTAGTTCGAAAGAGCTAATCTTAATACGCGGTACCCCGGGGCGCTACCTCTCTAACAGGTATACTTCCTGGTGTGAATTATAGGATGATGTTAATTGTAACAGTGATAAGACTAGCTCCTTACTTGACACATCGTGGAGTTTAGTGATTATATCATGGTGTACTATAATCATATACCTCAGGCAATATTCATTCGTTGGATCAATAGTAAATAGTATCCGCTTTATAAACACGCTCCAGCACAATGCACCCACTCGTACCTCTTCAAACTAGTCTGGCTATACTATTTTGAGGTCTACGAACGCGCCGTCGTGCTTAGCCTGACCCCGCGTATGGTTTAAACGACATCTCGAATGCGTGTATACCGACACGCATGTCGCTCTGCCAGCATATATTGTGATGTGTTCATTACCATAGAGTATGTCGACTGCGGGTTATACAATAGGAGCCTCTCGACTATAAACACTCACCATACTGCGTTCTGGTCGAGTATTATCTACCTAAGTGTTACTTCTCCACGACTGCTACGTAAAGCAGATATCGTTTAACAAATCGACGCTAGCACGGATAACGTAACCATGGAAACTTTTGATAGCAGTAGATACATGGCGTCACCTATCACAGCGGAAGAAAAGCTCAGGAAAGTGAGTCTGTCCTTTTGCATTTATCAACTATGTCAAAATTATACCCCTTTCCCCGCTCACTTCCGTATGAATGAGTCCTACTCTTCCTTTCATCGCAACCTGTAAATTATGGTGTAGGTATTAACTAACCCCACCCATAAGCCCAAGATCAATCATCTGGTAAATGAATACAGCATATAACTAAATGATTCGACGATGAAAGCAATTATAATGATGATGTTGATGATGATGATGATGATGATGATGATGATGATGATGAATATGATGATGATGATGATGATGATAATGATGATGACAGCGACGATGATGATTATGACGATGGTTTATGTTGCAGGAGATAGCCACGATCCGTGTTCAGATGGAGTTGATGATTTGTCGAGTTCAGGTAAATAAGTGTGCTTATACCCATGTGTATATAAACTATGTGGCTGATATACAAAGGCATCTTTATTATGTCTGACAAATTATCTCCACCAACTGAATCAATTTGAAGTTAACTTGGAATGTATTCAACTGACTCCGTGTCTTCACCAGGGCGACATCTGCAGAGCCTTTGAAAGCTTTGAAAAGCAAGCGAAATTTAATGTGTACCGAGAATTCCGACCTCAGGTTCGCCACCATTCCAACCCTTATTCCTCGTTTTTATATGCCACAGCGAAGGGAGATAATTGTCATTGTTCTATATTTTCACGGTTGCTATGATGATGAGTATTGGTTGCCATTGCAGGGTGGGGGTACTGTGACTGCGGTACTGGAGGACGGGGATGTGTGGGAGAAGGCTGGTATCTCTGTGACTATCATAGACGGAGGCATCCCCAAAAGACCCGGCAGGTCAGTGGATTCGTTTGATTTCCTTCAAGAGCGCCTTAAAATCTGCACAGCAAAATCTATATCCGTTAAGGAATTGAACTCGTATTGTTCTCTTGTAATGCTTCATTTTACGAGCGATTCCATTGAGAAAACCCCTTTTTTCAGAGCAATATATCCTGAATTTGTGGCGGGAATCAGTGGAGTTATTTACCCGGTGAGTGCTTGATTGATTGAGATCACCAGTCTGTTTAAACCGCGATATGTTGAGTATTAATTTGATGTAGACTTTCTCCTTCGTTTGCTCGACACAGAGGAACCCCCATATCCCCACCCTACAGTTCAGCTACAGACACCAAATAGGAACAAGCCCGCAAGGAGATCCCAGCTGGGCTTATGGGGGCAACAGCGATTTCTTCCCGGCCCTTTTTCACGAGGAGGTATGTGACGAAAATCCCAGTAATTATATATTTTTTTTAATTTCATGAATTATCAATAAACGAAGTGTGTATATATTTAACACACCTTATGTGTTCACTTCAGGATGCTATCCAATATCACAAGGTCATTCGGGATACATGTGACAAGTATGACCCTGACCTTTACCCCAAGTTCAAGGCCATATCCGATGATTATTTCCAGATAAAACATCGAGGTAACCGACCAATGAAGCAGGAATAATTCATGTTAAATATGTATACTTTAATGTGTATGTTATCATGTCCGCGTTTGGCTTGACTCCAGAGGAAACACGTGGTCTTGGGGGCATCTTCTTTGAAGACCTGAACGAACCCAGCGCAGAGGAGGCATTTGCCTTCGTCAGGGTATACTCTTAGACGTTTCATACCCATCATTGTTGGCCTCCTTACTAGCATTACTGAGTCGATGTAATGACTCGATAACATTGCTCGATCTCTTGTTGCCTTTATAAGAACCCATCACTTGACTTCCTTCCTCTGTAGGATTGCGCTGACACTGTGCTGACGTCATATTTACCCATAGTTCAACGCCGGATGTCACAGGCTTACTCAGACGCTGATAGGTAGCTTAACGTCGTATATAAAACGTCTGCTGCGATGTTCATTGTGTTAATCATATCACACTGAAAGCTGAGAATGCCATGTTTTTCAGGGAGTGGCAACTTGTACGTCGAGGTCGCTACGTAGAGTTTAATTTACTCTATGACCGGGGCACAGTGTTCGGGCTACAGGTACCCGGGGCCAAGATAGAGAATATTTTCATGGCTCTACCTCCTATGGTGGTGAGAGTAAACTTTTTCTTAATTATTATCTTAGTTACAATAAAACAATGACCGGTTTCTCTGACAATGCTAAATAAAAGTTGTTTGATGTGTTTGTATCTGGTGATTGCGTGTATAACGGGTCTTATCATGTCCTGAATAGAGCTGGCGCTACAAACATACGCCGGTAGAGGGCAGCCCAGAGGAACACCTTCAGGAAATCCTGAAGGAACCAATAGAATGGGCTTGCTAACATTAGCAATAATATGAGGATCGCGCTTCCGAGGACGGATAAATCGATGAAGGACCCTCCGGTTACACAGTGTTATGTCAGTTAATCTTTCTGACGATGTTATTGGTAATGTTAATAATTATATGTTATATGTGTTGAAACAAATAAAGTTCCCGTTAATGATACACTCCTAGATGTTATATATATCTGAACAACTTCCCACTATGCGAAGCTGCTGTGTATAGCAAACATTACGTTTACTCCTACTATCCTATTTGCACTCATTCGTGAACTCACTTCACTTAACGTGTCTTCATGTTCTCCTTATTCATCTACACGCTGCAATCTCTCAATAGCTCACTGTATCGCCTTACTGTATATATTCTCCAACCCACGAAACCACGCACCACCTCTTTCTAACCCAACACACAAGACAAGACCACGCACCTCCTCTCGCCTACACAACCCACAAGACCCCACACCTCCTCTCGCCTACACAACCCACAAGACCCCGCACCTCCTCTCGCCTACACAACCCACAAGACCCCGCACCTCCTCTCGCCTACACAACCCACAAGACCCCGCACCACCTCTCGCCGACACAACCCACAAGACCCCACACCTCCTCTCGCCTACACCACCCACAAAGACCCACACCCTCCTCTCTACACAACCCAACCCCGCACAACACCCACAAGACCCCGCACCTCCCTCTCGCCCTACACAACCCACAAGACCCCGCACCTCCTCTCGCCGACACAACCCACAAGACCCCGCACCACCTCTCTCCTACACAACCCACAAGACCCCGCACCACCTCTCGCCTACACAAACCCACAAGACCCCGCACCTCCTCTCTCCTACACAATCCACAAGACCCCGCACCTCCTCTCGGCTACACAACCCACAAGACCCCGCACCTCCTCTCGCCGACACAACCCACAAGACCCAACCACAAGCCCCGCACCTCCTCTCGCCTACACAATCCACAAGACCCCGCACCTCCTCTCGCCGACACAATCCACAAGACCCCGCACCTCCTCCTACACGCACCACCTCTCTCCTACCCAACCCACAAGACCCCGCACCACCTCTCTCTAACCCAACCAACAAGAACACACACCTCCTCTCGCCTACACAACCCACAAGACCCGCACGCACCTCCTCTCTCCTACACAACCCACAAGACCCCACACCTCTCTCTCCTACACAACCCACAAGACCCCGCACCACCTCTCTCCAACACAACCCACAAGACCCCGCACCACCTCTCGCCTACACAATCCACAGGACCACGCACCACCTCTCTCCTACACAACCCACAAGACCCCGCACCCTCCTCTCTAACCACAATCCACAAGACCCCGCACCTCTCTCTCTACTACACAACCCACAAGACCCCCACCTCCTCTCGCCTCTCTAACCCAACCCACAAGACCCCGCACCTCCTCTCTCCTACACAACCCACAAGACCCCGCACCTCCTCTCTCCTACACAACCCACAAGACCCCGCACCACCTCTCTCCTACACAACCCACAACCCCGCACCACCTCTCTCTAACCCAACCCACAAGACCCCGCACCACCTCTCTCTTACCACACAACCCACAAGACCCCGCACCACCTCTCTCTAACCCAACCAACAAGAACCCACACCTCCTCTCTCCCACACAACCAACAAGACCACGCACCTCCTCTCTCCCACCCAACCCGCAAGACCCCACCACCTCTCTCCTACACAACCCACAAGACCCGCACCACCTCTCTCTACACAACCCACAAGACCCCGCACCACCTCTCTCTAACCCAACCCACAGGACCACGCACCACCTCTCTCTAACCCAACCCACAAGACCACGCCACCACCTCTCTCTAACCCAACCCCCCGCACCAAGACCCCGCACCACCTCTCTCTACACAAACCCACAAGACCCGCACCACCTCTCTCTACCCAACCCACAAGACCCCGCACCACCTCTCTCTACACAACCCACAAGACCCCGCACCACCTCTCTCTAACCCAACCCACAAGACCCCGCACCACCTCTCTCTAACCCAACCCACAAGACCCCGCACCACCTCTCTCTACCCAACCCACAAGACCCCGCACACACCACCCCCACAAGACTCTTACACCTCTCTCTAACCAACCCACAAGACCCCGCACCACCTCTCTCCTATATACCTGTTCTCCTCCACTACCCGTTCCCCCCTTCACCCCTCTCCCCCATCCCTCGCACTCACTCCCTCAATAAACCTTTCCACCCTCCCCTGCTATCTCTCTCATTTAATCTGGCCCAAATGCATTTAGGGTTCTGAGCAAAAATGTACGTTTCTTTTTACACCAACTCTTTCTACCCTATTCTAAGTTAATGCACTAAGTTTGTGTTCCTAATCCTTTGCGTGGACGGGTTTGTTGGGCGTAACCCCGTCCACAGGATAGGTATTGCTTCAGTAGAACAATCGAGTGTCACTCTTTGAGATGTGAAGAGAGTAAGATGTGCCTCATGAAGGTAGAATTGACCATTTATCGTGTTGATGGTCAGCAATGACGAGATTCACAAAGTCGTTGGCCGAGTCAAAGGTCATAGGCCGTGTCCAAGGTCATTGGCCGAGCCAAATGTCAACTATTATAATCCTGCGTGTCATACAATGGCTGGAAACTGTGACCTTTGAAAGCTGCAATATTCTTCACCCCTACTCCCCCGCCCACATTAGGTTTGGGGGTAGGGGTCATGACATAGGGGTGTCAAATAATTCTCAGTCCATCCCGCATCTCCTCGCCCTTATAGGACCCACGTCTATATCGTATGCAGAGCCGGGTCGCACTTAGCCTTGAGACAACCACCCTGACCCAGACTGCTTATATACTGCGCCACCCGTTTTCCGTCCTGCTGTCGTCGTGTTCGCTTTTGACCATGTCAACTACGAAATGTATCCAACTCCTTGGAAGGCCACTGCGCCGTCTGGCGGTCATTCGTGCTACTAAAACAGCCATATCGCGGTGAGTTAAGTTTACAAGTTTGGTGAATAACAGACCATCCTGGACCACAACGTCGACGTCGATTCTTCGTGATTTTCCGTGTAATAGTGTTTCTTCCCCGGTTATAAACTCGACCTTACTCTCCGTAATATGTCCGTATGGTGGATTATAGATGAAGTTCCCTGTTTGTAACTTGGCGTGGGTATCTGCTGGTTTACAAGACATGTATATCACGATCCCGAGCGTGCAGCATGGGGGTCTTCTTATTGTTAGAGCCGTGTTGGCGTCATGAACCATGTACGGCGTCAATGAGTCTGGCTATGGCTGTGATTGCGCAGGTCAACTAGGAGGGGCGTGGTGGTGAGGACGTCGGCGGTGCTGGTGGGCGTGTCCACGGCGACGTACTGCACAGTGGCGCAGGTAAGGAGTGGAGTAACTCCACCTTCATCACATATGTGTCAATTTAGTCACTCACGAGAAGCCGCATGTATGAATATGTGAACGTACCTAAGTCACATTGTGTGAATATACGTTCATGATGTTTGAATGTACCTAAGTCACATTGTGTGAATATACGTTCATGATGTTTGAATGGACGTCAAAATTGTGTAAACCTGTGTCAATGACCAAACAAACTGATGCCATTAACGTCAACAACGCGTCCAAGACGTGTATCTTCTTGTGAATAAATGAATACTGACAACAAAAGGCGCATAATCAAAAGCATCTACTTGACTATTTTGCCAGGTGGCTGCTCAGACAATTAACTCGACAGACACCAGTATTTTCATGTCTGACCCAATTACGGACGAGAAGATGCTCAAAGCGGTGAGTGACAATTCCCGGCTATCATAACGTCACATGACGTTGATATTGCATATGTAAATACCGACTCAACGGTAAAGTCTAATCTGTGAGGTACGCTGGCGTACCTGCATCAGATTGCTAGTATACTCTTGCATCAATAAACCATGTGATTCGTGATTTATTTCAGAACTCCGACAGCATGCAAACTAAAGCCGAGTTACTTGTATCAAGGATTCAGGTAATAGTTCAGATTCTCCTTAACGCAATCAGTTTTGTATTCGGCAAATTCAGCATATGTCCTTAAATAGTTCTTTGTCGGTAATTGCGTTATTATACGATCTATATCCGTGCAGGGGGAGGTGTGCAGGGAGCTGGAAGAGCTCGATGGAGCGGAAAAGTTCGTTGTCGAAAGGTGGACTAGACCCGAGGTGAGTTGAGACGCAGGCACCAAGTCAATTCATTCAATGAGCGCGTTCGGCAGTGTTCGATTTCGCCCGACTCATGTATATATATAATATACAGCTCTTGGTCTCTCGGGGAGTAATGGTGATCAGCTCAAGCGTCTGTGATTAGAGATACACACCACCTCCCCAGAGCCCAACATGTTATGACAAGTCCCCAGGATCTATCACTAACAGTGTGTCACTCATAGTAATTTCTCCTCTCCAATCATTATCGGAGCAGGTTCTCATGACGTCAAATATATTGAGATCAGCAGAACCGAAAAGTGTATGATAGAAAGTGGAATGCAGTTCAATAGTCACTACGATAAGTATCTATAACATATGACATACGATGTTAATTGCAACATAATAACCCCCAGCTTCTCGTGCGTGGAGAAACCCTCCGCTTCTAGTGTATTGCGCTAAATTGACGATGGAGACCATCGTTATTTTCATGAACACCTTGTTTTGTGATTTGTTGCAGGGCGGCGGGGGAGTCACTTGCGTAATGCAGGACGGAGCTGTGTTTGAGAAAGCCGGTGTTAACATTTCAGTGGTCCACGGTAACCTCCCCCCACGCGCTGTACCTCAAATGACATCAAAGTAAGTACACCATTATATCCACTCGAGCAGTCCCTTAATGTGTGTCGTCCAAATGTTTGATATCCTACGGAGGATACGGCTGTCCTGTGACACGCAAAGAAACAACATGCACATTTTAATCATAAAAATAATTGATCAATATTTTCATGATCAGGTTTTTGTAGTGACATTATTTTGTATTATTTCAGTCACAAAGAAATCGCAGTTGAGTGAGTATAACAACGTTTTTTCTAGTTATACTTGTAATTTAGGGATATACAGTCACTTCGCTGTGACAATAAATATATTATTAACAAAATAAATTAGGTATCGTCTTAATGAACCTAATGTCTTTCACCATCACCTACATTGCCCCACTGTTAAACTCGGTTTGTCTCTATCAGGGGTCCCAACCTGCAGGACGGTAAGCTGCCCTTTTTCGGCGCCGCTGTCAGCTCCGTCATCCATCCCGTGAGTCTCAATGGCACACTATATATCTCAGACGTCCACACAACTCTGTCTGTCTGTCTCTCTGTCTCTTTCTCTCGTTATTTGTCTCCCACGCTCTCTCTTTGTCTCTCTCTCAATTTCTCTCTCTATTTCCTGCTACCTCTCTTTCCTTCTCGCCATTTCTCCCCCACACTCTCTCTTTATTGTTTTCTCTTTCTTTCTTTCTTTCTTTCTCTCTCTATCGGTATTCCTCTCTCTCTATCTTTTTTTCTCCCCTTGTATCTGTCTCGCTCTCTCTCTGTCACTGTTTATGTCTCTGTCTCTCTCTCCCACTCTCCCCCTTCTCTGTCTGTCTGTCTGTCTGTCTGTCTGTCTCTCTGTCTCTCTCTCTCTCTCTCTCTCTCTCTCTCTCTCTCTCTCTCTCTCTCTCTCTCTCTCTCTCTCTCTCTCTCTCTCTCTCTCTACCCCTTTCTCTATTAAATGCTGCTGCTCCTATGTTGTAATGAACCTCTTGCCGCTCTCTGGTTTCTAGAGGAACCCATTGGTCCCCACTGTCCACTTCAATTACCGTTATTTCGAAATCGAAGACGCGAAAGGTAAACGGCATTCTTGGTTTGGCGGAGGCACGGACCTCACCCCAATGTACCTCAATCAGGAGGTAGGTCAATCTCATACTTGTCACGTTTATTGCGAATATAGAATGGCGTATTTGTGATGCTGTTGACGCTGATTTGTGGTGTTATTCTAGTAATGTACGTAGAACTCAATGTATCCCGTTACTTGACAGTGCAGCCGAGTATTATCATCGTAATGATGACTGCAATGACCACTCAGCTCTGAGCCTAAGTTTGTCTCATTGTTGTAGGATGCCGTTCACTTCCACAGTACATTGAAGACCGCTTGCGATAAGCATGGCTCTCATTTCTACCCCGAGTACAAACGCTGGTGTGATGATTACTTCACCATATCACACAGAGGTAATGGGCTCCATGGCGCAAACTCTACTCGCTAATCATAATGATCCTATCATCTGCAGGTGCCTGAGGCAGGGCACCGATTCCCACGATCACGTGACATGCTTTCACGTGTATTACATGATCTCATTGACTGTTATTGCGTGCAGGGGAGAGGCGAGGGGTCGGTGGTATATTCTTCGATGACCTGAAATCTGAGGGTGAATCCACTCTACAGTTCGTAACAGTAAGTTCACCCACTAATTACTGTCAACACATCCAAGAATAGGCTCCCAATTCGATCCAACATTTGCAACATATCCAAGCTGAACACCTGGCTACAGTGCACACAGACAGAAATCGACTGACTTGAGCAAACAGCGATCGGTTTGCTAGACAAGGCCTGGTGAATAAGCCATTGCTCGGGGCGTCGGGGCTATTTGGAAAACGCCAGGCCATCACGTTGGGGCGGGGGTCCGGTGTAGGCCACTGAACGAGGCGGGATGAGAGATGGAGTTGGCGAATGAGATACGTCTTCAACACCGCAGTGCTTTAACCTGTAACCAAAATAGCCCTCCGATATCACTCGTGTCAAATCATCTACCGGTCTTCTCACATTTTCATTCCAGGGGTTCAAACTTTGACACAGCTTCCAGCTATGAATACATTAATTCATGTAAAACAATGAGCTCTATGCCGAGGCACCATCACTTCTAATGTACCGCTACCTGTCTGCCCGGCTGTCAAAGCTGTATCGCAGTGATTAAATAATACTCCAATTCGGGTATTGTTTGATGGTGTGGTTGTGCTTCTATGTGCAGAGCTGTGCCGAGTCGGTGTTGCCATCCTATATTCCGATCGTAAAGAAACACAAAGACGACCCATACACGCACAAAGACAGGTAGGTTGGTCGAATGAAATGATAACAAACAAAAGGATTGGTATATACCCGGTGAATTGGTTCGTAATGGACGCAGCAGAAGAAATTAACAATTGGTGATGTTAATATTGCGCAAGTAACCCGAAGTGAACATTTCTACAGGCAGTGGCAGCTAGTCAGAAGAGGGCGCTACGCCGAGTTCAACCTGGTATACGACAGGGGAACTAAGTTTGGTCTGGTGACCCCTGGAGGCCGCATCGAGAGTATCTTGATGTCTCTGCCTCTGGCAGCGGTAAGGTGTATTTGTTCAAGTAAAAACTGATATATCTTTCGCATTTCTTTGAAATCTTCAGTACACGGACATGCAAAGAACTAGCATTTCTTCACTTCATCCGTTCATGTATGTTAATTACAGAGATGGGTGTACAACTTCCAACCGGAAGAGGGTTCAAGGGAAGCCGAAATTACTGAGGTACTCAAGAATCCTCGTGACTGGGTCTAAAGAGCATCGAGCGTTTTGTTTTATTTGAAAATAATTAAACAAATTGTTTTGGATCTCAGAAAACAACGGGTTGATGTTTTTTTGCAATGTCGCTGATCTTTTATTTACAAGAATAAAATGTTTTATTTATTCACCAATGCTTATTTTATCTGCATTCTCATTTGTAGGTTAAAATGTAAAACTCATTGAGGGCGCATGTGTCGGTTTATGATGAATCGTTCTTAGTCTGATCAACTCATATTCAGAGCATATTGAATGTGAATCGGTTTAATCACGCTGTCATGTGACATGAGGTCTTCTGATCAGCAGATCAAACGGCATGGAGACAGTTAATGGTCGAGAGGTTTACTTCAATATTAAAGTAAATACATAAATGGGAATCGCACAAGGAATAAAAGCACTTATCATCTCAGAAGACTATGGGTAAATAAATCGCAAACGACCGTACGAGGAAGCCAAGCTGAAGGTGCGGTTTGTCTCGCGTGCTGGTTCATAATGGGACAATTGGCGAGAGCAGACACTTCGATGTAACCCCGGGCAAAAACCGTGGATTACCACCAGCGCCCCCTAGATTATCAACATGCATCCACGTATGAAACTGACAAGGGTGTCAATTCATAGCCCACAAAACGGAACACCGAATCCATGAAACAGGGGGTGGTTATGTTAAGCGGGGAGGGGTAAGTTATTCTGGTAAGCACCAATGACAGTTGCATTGATGGGGATGCTGGGCAGGTAATGTAATCAGCTGCTCTACAGGTAGGCACACCTGATCTCAATTTGTCCACATCACCTTGATTAGAACCCTTTATGCTGATGACACTCAGGTGACTATGTAGCCACAACCTTTGGCGTAAACCAGCGCTGATCAGACACCCATGGGAAAGGGTGCGGGGTGGGGTGGGGCGGGCGGGGAGTGGGGTAGAGGCGGCGTGTATGACAAGTGGAGTGGACCAGAGGGTGTTCGGTGGTCCAGCATATCTTGTTCTGTTTCCTAACATGACTCTGGTGAGCAGCTGTATGCTCACTTCATAACAGGCACAGAGAGAGTTAGCTTATAACTAGTCACTTAATGCCAGTCCTAATTTGGCTAATTTACTGGTTGAAGATATATTTCACGTCAATTGGAACAAACTCGACTTTGTCAGTAGTCTTAATGTATGATCCTGACTCATTTCAAATCAATTATACTCAAATGAGTCTCGGCCTCCTGTCATTTTCTCCCTGTTTGGCGTTCTGGCCTGGGAACTGTACGGCATCTTTGAGGTCTGCTGCTCGGTAACTAAGTCATAATGTCGGAGCTACGTATCTCTTTAGTTTGCCATTTTTTCTGCGCGGGAGGAGGACTTTGGCTTCCTGGCAGAACATGCTTATTGGTTGGCTTCCCGGGATGTGTCAACGAATGGGAGGAGCTACGTAAAGATCCCTCTCCGAGCCGAGCATTTTGACCTTTTATGGACGATATTGAGAGAGAATCACTTCACTGTTAGAATTATTACGTCATATAGCTCGACTTAAGTCTGGAAATAAGAAAGCCGTAGGATTAGATGCGTCAATGAGTATACAAATTGTAAGTATATGTTCAAGTTGACTTTGTGAAGCAAAATCATACAAAAAGTTTTATATCTATATAATATGAGCTGCAAAAATTTCAGGATGCAGCTATACAATTGTTAAATGTGTAACTCCCGCATGATTCAATGTATGTTCTTATGACGTTAATAATATTGACCGGAAATTCGTGGGTTTGGAGTGATCACAGTCAAATGAATAGCTGACTTATTCGGATATTGACTAATTTTTGAATTCAGAACTATGTGATAACAAGTGCAGCGAGATATATGGAGATATTGTTATTTCATACAAATTACAAAACCCATGTGGAGTTTTTACATATTACTTCCATTATCTTTTGTCAATATACTGCCTATGGTGTCTTAATCTGCTTTACTGCTTGTTACTCCGTTTACATTTGTTCTCAGGCGTGTCAAGATGGCGTACTTTTTCGTGAATGAATTCCATTCCCTCTCCTCCATCACATCGCCAACATGCGCTGATCTCGGCATCCCAGACCCCGGAGATACATCCTCCTCTTCTTCTTCGCCCTCCATCCAAAACTATATCGAAACAAGACTTGCTTACAAACGCGGAATTCCGCCGCCGCGTGCCGACAATGCGGACAGTCCATTTTCACCCACCAGCCGCATTCCTCTTCCCAGCCCTTGTAACCCATGTGAATATGCATTAGAGCCGGCGTTCATCCGGAAACGCAACGAACGCGAGCGAGAGCGCGTGCGCTGCGTCAACGAGGGCTATTTGCGTTTACGTCAGCATCTGCCAATAGAACGTAAGGACAAACGCGTCAGCAAGGTGGAGACTCTGAGGTGTGCTATCCGCTACATTCAGCATTTACAGGGACTTGTTGATGAGCTGAATACGTCGTGTGTAAGCGATGATAACAACACGACATCACGTGACAAGGAAAATAAAACATCGTCTGATGAGAACACTGACGCGAATAAATAATCTGATACCGGTCTTTAATATCATCCGGGTCATTGGGTGCACGAAAAGTCCTTTAATGACACCTATTCAATTCTGATCAAATAGTGGTTATATGGATGACACGAGACGCTCACGAGATAATATTCCGTCCATCAAGTAAATTGCTCCTCGATTTCGTCCAGTTCCGTTTCCGATTCGCTTTATGTGAACACAAACACATGGAATACCCCCGGGGGGGCACTTGGCCTTATTCTGGATAGGGGTGTGCCGCGGGACCTCGAAGACCCGTACCCGTCGTACAAGGTCAAAATGGCCAAAAGCATACCCCGTCGTACAAGGTATTATGCGAATGTATAACCCCTCGTACAGATTGAAGCTCAAAAACATACCCCGTCGTACAAGTATGAGGCCCAAAAACCCGTCGTACAAGTCAAGAGGCCGAAAAAACATACCCCGTCGCGCGGCACATATGTACTACCTCTATACCATTAAGTGCCCCCCCCCCGGGGAATACCACAGGGTCAGAATAAACTAGAAAAAAAAGCAATGCAGAGACCACAAAGATGCAATTTGTATATTTTGTTTGTGTGTGTGTGTGTGAAAATTAAATAGAATATTTGTACTTCCGAGAGCAAGCGTTTAGCAAAGGCAATGGTCAAATGGACACTATTGATCTGGATTAAGTATTTCTCACCTTTTGGAGCTCGTATCATTGTGCAAGCTGCAGCCACACGAACGGCGTTAGGCGAGATTCGTTAAAAATGAGCGATAGGAGATTTTCATTTTGCCTAAATGTTTGCAAAAAAGGTCTTGAGTCTCTTGTCGCTTTATCCACCCTCGTCTCCATTAAGTTGTGAGCGGTTAATATATTATGTAAGTAATGTTCACTATCGAGGAGTTATATTTGCAGCGATTTATAGATTCATTCAATAAATTATGATTGATTCATTAGACATAAAGTCTTTCTCTCTTTTTACTATATGAGTTTAAATAGACTGTGCACAGTAGTGATACTGGTTAAAGTCATGCCACAGTCTTCATACATCTAGAAAAAAGAATGATTATAGTTTTTTTAATCTGTGTTTTTTTAAGAATTACTCCGATGTTTAATTTTTGGAGCAGCATTATGTCAACTTATGGACTGATTCACTACAAATATTGACACTTTTATTAAAAGAGTCCAATGAGAAAGTGCTTATACCATCGCAGAGACTCTGTTACCAATATTGAACTCCCAAGCTGCAAAGAGGGCAGCGTTTGTACGAAAATATCACCGAATGACAGAGGCGTAATTATTCAATCAGTGTATTCTAGTTTGAACATTTTTTTAGACAAGTTGGAAGTCTGTTTTCAAGATACCGGTATCGATAAATCGTCGATGAATTTGATGGTCTCATTACCAAGAATGAAATAATAATTTCGAGATCGCCGTAAACTGCATCGTTTAAATAAGCAAATGTGTATTTGATACTTGGATACCTGCGCAATTACTGGATAGATAGTGGCAAAATGACGGTTTTACTGTAACTGTTAAGCATTGGAAACATCTTCCGATGAATTAAACTACCCCTTCACTATCAAGCTGTGCACACTCAACACGTTCAGTACATTCAGCAGGATTCAGCGATATTCCAGACAGTGTGTAATTGGTTCTCACTGCTAGACACAGTGTCGCTATAAATACACCAGATTTTCAATCTGGTCGATGAACTACAGATACACACAACTAAGAACAAAGCAAACACTAACTGATGTGTGACATACAATTGACAGAGTGCAAGAGACAACCATGACAGTAGTCAATATGCGAATGCAATTGGCAACAGACAACCATATAAGAAGAATAAAACAGACAGCAAAGAAAAAATACACAACTAGTAAACTACAGCAGACAACCAGACAAGACCAGCAGACAACCGGGGGCGACAACAGACAACTAGCGAGATCAATGTACAACATGATAAATAGACATCTAGATAAATACAACTGTCACAACTGGAAAAATGCTACAGACAAGTTGCATAATGCAATCGACAACTGGAAAAGTACAATAGTCAAATAGCAAATAGCAAACCAGAACAAGCTAATTACATCAGCCAAACAAATCCCGATAGACAAGCAGTAATGTACTAGAGACAACTGGCAAGTCCAGTAGACAGCAAGCCAAGGTAAACAAACAACCAAAGTAGACCAACAGTCAATCAGCAAAGTCAAATATACAACTGGCAACCAGCAAAGTCCAGCAGGCAACCAGCAAAGGCGAGCAGGCAACCAGCAAAGTCCAGCAGGCAACCAGCAAAGTCCAGCAGGCAACCAGCAAAGTCTAGCAGACAAGCCAGCAAGCATTCGGCAAAGTCCAGCAGACAGCCAGCAAAGTTCAGCAGCCAACCAGCAAAGTCCAGCAGGCAACCAGCAAAGTCCAGCAGACAAGCCAGCAAGCATTCAGCAAAGTCCGGCAGGCAACCAGCAAAGTTCTGCAAGCACCCAGTTAAGTTCTGCAAGCAACCAGCGAAGTCCATCAGACAACCAGCAAAGTCCAGCAGGCAACCAGCAAAGTCCAGCAGACAACCAGCAAAGTCCAGCAGGCAACCAGCAAAGTCCAGCAGACAGCCAGCAAAGTCCAGCAGACAACCAGCAAAGTCCAGCAGACAACCAGCAAAGTCCAGCAGGCAACCAGCAAAGTCCAGCAGACAGCCAGCAAAGTCCAGCAGACAACCAGCAAAGTCCAGCAGGCAACCAGCAAAGTCCAGCAGACAACCATCGAATTGCAAAACACAACCAGTAGAGTTATAAGTTCATTTGCTCTGCCCTTGTGCGGTTGCATCAAGCGCTTGACCGGCCGCGAACAACCATTACATTCCTTTGTTCTATGTCTGTTAAATGGATATTGATATCATGTTGTGGTGGGAGATGTTTCAAGCTTAGTGGGGTTGCTTTTTGAGTAAACAAAGCACTACACTAAACAGATTGAAGAGATAGAACCGATAAACTGATAGATCGGTGGCTTGAGCCGCAATACATCTTACTGGCACATATATTGACCCTCGACATGTCTACGCACCTTGTTGTGTGCCAACGATGAGAGGAGGAACATCGATATTTCAAGCACGTGTTGGTATACCCAGAGATTCCCATTCAACAACTTCTCTAACCCTTCCGGCTACCACCCCCACAGCTGGCCCTCGTGGTGTATACAGCTAGTGGGATTCCTTGTCCTCAACAGCTTAATGAGGCTTAACCCTGTAATATACCCAAAGGGCTCTTTCCACCATCCGCCACGGGTCGAATGATCGTTTGAATCCCCCACCAAGGAGCACACCCGGACAGCTATGCTACGACACCACCAGCGCTGGGAAAGACGAGCCTTCGTAGTGTGCTGTGGGTAAGAGAATAACTCCTCATTCAATAAAGCTAAACACACGGAGAATCTCAGACCTGTCAGTGACCGGCACGTGTCCAAAGCCAAAGCCTTTCTTTACTCATCACCTTTCTTCAGTGGTTTGGTGGTTTTTTTACATAAGACAAAAAAACCCCAGAAATTACGCCCCGAGAAACAACAGCTTCCTCATGGAGAGACAATTCTGCTTAAAAGTTTACAATGCCGTCTCAAGCAGTTCGTAATTATTGATCGCGTAGTTGCTTGGGTGGGGCCAAGGCTCGACCACCCTAGCTGTAGATGGCTGACAAAGGCTCGCCTCATTCTCAATAATATCGTTATAAGCGTCCAAACATTTCCTCTCATCATCATCATCATCATCATCATCATCATCATCATCATCATCATCATCATCATCATCATCACTGACTGAAAAATCAACAATTGCATCGCAGTTTTTTTCTCAGTTTAAGCCAATTCGGTTTCATTGACACTAACAGCACCATCTGTATAATGCATGCATCAAGATTGAAAAAAGGGCTTTCCCGGGACACCACTATGTTGGATCGGATTCGGCTATATTTATCACAGCTCACGGTCTTCTTTTATTAAGCCATCCATATATATATATACTTTGTCTAACTAAGTGGTGTCCTCTGAGAATCAACATAATCCTCTTTGTCTAACTACTTGAGCTCTGAGACCATACCATAATGAGAATCAACTAATCCTCTTTGTCTATGTTCCTGGCTATAAGTCTAGTGTCCTCTGAAATCTTTCTCAAATAAATATAATCAACATAATCCTCTTTGTCTAACTAAGTGGTGTCCTCTGAGAATCCAAAAACAAGTGCTGGCGTTGATTGAGTTAGATATGTGTAAGCAAGGGTTCAACCACGAACGAGCAGGAGCTTTTTGACAGAGATTGACCACACGGAACGAGCAGGAGCTTTATGACAGAGATTGACCACACGGATCGAGTAGGCTTTATGACATTGATTGACCACACGGATCGAGTAGGGGCTTTATGATAGTGATTGACCACACGGATCGAGTAGGGGCTTTATGACATTGATTGACCACACGGATCGAGTAGGGGCTTTATGACATTGATTGACCACACGGATCGAGCAGGAGATTGACATTCGATGATAGTGATTGACCACACGGATCGAGTAGGGGCTTTATGACACACGGATTGATTGACCACACACGGATCGAGTAGGGGCTTTATGACATTGATTGACCACACGGATCGAGTAGGGGCTTTATGACATTGATTGACCACACGGATCGAGTAGGGGCTTTATTTTGATGACACGGATCGAGCAGATTGACCACCACGGATCGAGTAGGGGCATTATGATAGTGATTGACCACACGGATCGAGTAGGGGCTTTATGATAGTGATTGACCACACGGATCGAGTAGGGGCTTTATGACAGTGATTGACCACACGGATCGAGTAGGGGCTTTATGACAGTGATTGACCACACGGATCGAGTAGGGGCTTTATGACATTGATTGACCACACGGATCGAGTAGGGGCTTTATGACATTGATTGACCACACGGATCGAGTAGGGGCATTATGATAGTGATTGACCACACGGATCGAGTAGGGGCTTTATGACAGTGATTGACCACACGGATCGAGTAGGGGCTTTATGACATTGATTGACCACACGGATCGAGTAGGGGCTTTATGACATTGATTGACCACACGGATCGATCGAGTAGGTGCACGGATAGGGCTTTATGATAGTGATTGACCACACGGATCGAGTAGGGGCTTTATGACATTGATTGACCACACGGATCGAGTAGGGGCATTATGACAGTGATTGACCACACGGATCGAGTAGGGGCTTTATGACATTGATTGACCACACGGGTCGAGTAGGGGCATTATGACAGTGATTGACCACACGGATCGAGTAGGGGCATTATGATAGTGATTGACCACACGTTTCGAGTTGGGGCTTTATGACATTGATTGACCACACGGATCGAGTAGGGGCATTATGACATTGATTGACCACACGGATCGAGTAGGGCATTATGACAGTTGATTGACCACACGGATCGATTAGGAGCTATATAAAGCGAATGATGAGACGGCATTTTAATAAAGCTTCTAGCTTGTTTTGTGATCACTGGTCAAAGGATGTAAGTCAGCTTACTGTTATTGTTAGATTTGAACAATATTGATTACAATAGGAAATAGATTTTGCGAGGAAACGGTTTGGGTTATATTGAAATATGACCCTATTGTGTATGAAATTGTCAGCTGACATGAGCAACGTTAAGCAGTATCAGTCAACAGCACAGGGAAGCAATGGGTACGTTACACCATCCTGTTGCCTGTGGTTCTATAACCAGTTGTCAATATATTTTCACATTAATTGTCTCTCCAAAAAGCATGGCCGGTCATGACGATGGGAAGATGTGGAGTTGAACAAGCCAGGATGCTCGACTGTCTGCATCACCTAGCTTATGATGGAAACGTATCAGCTACTTTCGGTTGGATTTTATTCCCTGCTACACCGATCACAAAAGGCTTGACTCATGCATGATATTTCCATGTTAAATGCTATCATGTCCTCTAACAAACCAATCTTCATCAGTATATTTTATGGTTACATCAGGAATGTACAACTATCACACAATCGACACTTCTAGCTGCAAAAGAAAAAGAATGCAGTGAAGGTGCGTGGTTAAATTGAATATGTCATCAGCGACTTGTGGTGGGCACAGACTCGATGATAGTTTGGTCCTGATCGTTATCTTGCTCGGCCGATGGGAGATCTACAGTCAGTTTGCCTCTGGCAATACCGACTGAGTCGAGCACCTCCTCGCCAACCTCAGCAGCAGCGTTATCTGCGACAGGTGCCTCATCACCAGCATCGCCTGCGTTGGCAGCCCACTCCGGGATAGCCTCATCCTGACGACGGATCATGCTTTCAGACAAAGGTATCCCATGACCTGTGATGCCCATTGCTTTCGTCACATTCGGACGAGCACCTCTCGCGGGCAGAAGCCCCATCTTCTGCAGCTGGGGAGTACCTCGTGTTGCCAATGTGTCCATGGACATCTCTGTCTGTGAACGAGAAAGACCATCTGGGTGAAAGTAATCGGTTACCACTGTGTTGGCGCGGGCAATGTGACCTCCTTGTTGGTTTGGGATTGCAGTTGATTTTACATCCTCCAAATACTTCACGTAAGCTTCAGATGACGTTTGGTGCTTGGCGGAGTTTTTACGGCAACCCCCTCCAGTAATTTTCGGTAGAGCTGAAGGTACGATGGTTTTTGAAAAAGGCCTGTAGCGGCCTTGTTCCTTCTTCAGCGGCCGATGTGCATGGTGGCATTCAATGTCAAGGTGGCGAGTTACATTGTAAAACAACTGTATGGATTTCTTTACCTCCGAATAAAGGATGTCCGGGTCATCCATTCTTTTACTGGTTCGTTTGGTAACCTCAGTCTTACTCGAACTACCAAAGGGACGAATCAGCAAGAGGTCATCATCCAAACACTGGAGCTCGTGCAGGCGGTCAAGCAGACGACGACTGTTAGTAGCAATGTCTGTTTCTTGGGAACTGACCTTGGCGTTGGCGCGCGCGGGAGATCGGTCCTGACCGCCCCCTGGTGTCTTCTTGTTACTGATGTGTGGCATGGATATCTTGATATCCATACGGTCAGCGTCCGCAGTGCCGTACGTATGTTTGTAAACTTTATCGGGCGCAACATGTGGTAATTTCACTCCAGCATCCAAACGGGACCAGTTATATGACGTGAACTTGTTAAAATCCAGTGGTTCAGCGGGTCGTATTGAAGGCGCCATCTCGCGGCGCCGGTAGGACATGGAGTTGTCGGGCTTGCAGGATGGAGTGGCTGGGGTGGTGTATCCCGGTCGCCGGGCGGAGGACGCAACAGACCGAGCGTCGCTCGACTCCAAGTTCAGCTTGGTATGGGCGCGAGAGAGGTTGATCAGCGGCTTTGGTTCGATATCCAAGTCAAACATAGTCGTGTGTTTCACATTCAGGTTCATAAGAGCTGCTGTTAAACCACATCAGTACTCCATAATTTCACCAAGAAACTCTTCACTTCACCACCACTTCCCGAGTCTTTTTCAGGAGACGCGTTAACATTCCTGGGTTGTTCATCGGTCTAGTTAACCTATTGAAGACTTAGCGATGGTTTTCGCTGGGATCAGGAAGTCTACCACCCTCCCCATTACAAGTATGGCTCCAGTTGTGATCCCGCTGCTGTTGATCCGTCTACATGAGGCCGGTTGATCTGCTACTGTAACTGGTCCCTCTCATTGGTAGCTGCTGTGTTAAGACAACACGCGACAACACTCGCTCTCCGATCAATAGGCACCCTGGGGATGGGTGATTTGTATCGGTGAATCAGGATATTATTTGATTGCCTTCCAACTCTGTTTCTGAACGAATATGAAGTAATTACAAAGAGAGTTACCCTTCTTGGTCAGAACACACATCCACTTGCCATAACTCACGTCCGTGGGTGAGTGAAACATAGCGGAGCAGCATTAAAGCCATGGCTTCAATCTTCTTACAACATCTTAGTTACAAATCCACCCTTAATACCTGAGCCCGACTTTTTCTGGCGTTCTGTGAGGCGTGTTGATATGGAGTCAAGCGATCTTCACACCGCAGCGCTGAAACCTGATAAGACAAGTAGCAATCGGTCATCGGTTTCCGGTTATATCCGGGCGCGTGATATCGACGTATTTGGGCATTGTTTACGTCATTATATCATGACGTCATCATATACTCGAGCCTAGTATTCGAATATCACAACCAACCATGTCACCCGTTGCTATGGCGCTCCACGAAGCACTTGGCCCTGGTTGAATACAATGTTGTCATTGACATACCCCACGGCTGTGTATGGTTACCAAGTGTGGTATTGACATTGTAACTGTGTAATGTCCGCATCGAAATCAAGCAGCAAGCGCTATCAATGCTTAGCGCCGTGTTTGAGCTTATCTGCGCCAGCGTAACAGCTATATTGTATTTGGCGTCTCCGCGTAACAAGACCAATGATATAGGGTCGGTCTATCTGCGCCAGTGTAACAGTAATAAAGGGTCGGTCTATCTGCGTCAGTGCAACAACAATATTGTGTCGGTCTGTCTGCGCCAGTGTAACAGTAATAAAGGGTCGGTCTATCTGCGTCAGTGCAACAACAATATTGTGTCGGTCTATCTGCGTCAGTGCAACAGCAATATTGCATCGGTCTATCTGCGCCAGTGTAACAGTAATATAGGGTCGGTCTATCTGCGTCAGTGCAACAACAATATTGTGTCGGTCTATCTGCGTCAGTGCAACAGCAATATTGCATCGGTCTATCTGCGTCAGTGCAACAGCAATATTGCATCGGTCTATCTGCGCCAATGTAACAGCAATATGGCGTCGGTCTATCTACGTCAGTGTTACAGTACCATTGGATTGGCCCTCCTTGGTCAGTGTAACAGTAATATTTGGTCGGTCTATCTGCGTCAGTGACACAGTACCATTAGATTGGTCTATCTAAGTTAGTGCAACAGCAATATTGGGTGGGTCTATCTACGTCGATCATACCCTGAAACAAGCAGCGTGTACAACACCCATATTGCTTGGGAACCAATCTGTCGTTTTGTGTTGTAGTAAGTTCAATATTCACACTGCGTCTGTGTACCAGTGCCCTGTCCAGGGCAGAGTTTACGTGTTGATATTGTCCCTATGTTTAATAGCATGAAGTGATTTCTCGTCTTGTTATCAAATGGGAAAG
Source organism: Urechis unicinctus (assembly GCA_034190875.2). Taxonomy (NCBI): domain Eukaryota; kingdom Metazoa; phylum Annelida; class Polychaeta; order Xenopneusta; family Urechidae; genus Urechis; species Urechis unicinctus. The sequence continues at coordinate 1,973,119 of CM067345.1, forward strand.
TGTTATTGTTCCAGGTTTTCACATTCACGAAGCAGGTATGTTTAGAAGCCCAAGCTAATGATGAATCCATATGACTTCCATGCAGTATGGTGAATATTAGAGAGCCTTCTTCAGATCGTAACATAACACTAAATCGTTCCTTCCTCTGATGTGTCGCCTACTTATCCCGTTAGTCGTTAGAGAACGGCCGCCGTCCTCATGCAAGGCGTGTCTCGTGCAGATTATAATGTGGTCGTTAGAGAACGGCCGCCGTCCTCATGCAAGGCGTGTCTCGTGCAGATTATAATGTGGTCGTTAGAGAACGGCCGCCGTCCTCATGCAAGGCGTGTCTCGTGCAGATTATAATGTGGTCGTTAGAGAACGGCCGCCGTCCTCATGCAAGGCGTGTCTCGTGCAGATTATAATGTGGTCGTTAGAGAACGGCCCCCGTCCTCATGCAAGGCGTGTCTCGTGCAGATTATAATGTGGTCGCTATGGAACGCGTCAACAAAATCGCACCCATTCTTCGAGCAACTCAGTGACAAACAGACTGGCAAAATCTAATGTTTTTGCCCATTCTTCTCGAGCACCAGGTATATTCTCAGCGAGGAATATTGGCGCGCTCAGTTCGGTCTTTATTCAGATGTTGGGCCCAATCAAATGTCGAGTTCACTGAATACAGCCAATGTGTTAGCACGAGGCATGTAAATATTGACCAAATGATCTCTTTCGTGCGGGTGTACCAAACACTAATGTTTCCGACCGTTCCCTTGGGTATATTTGAGAAAACGGCCGTAGAAATTAAACAACAAAAATTTTAACGTAATATTTACTCGTATTAATTTGAATAACGAGTGAATAATGTACACCCTATACTGATCGTGTTAGATGAATCACACACTCAATTGCCCTTCTTAGAAGCCAATAATTTAACCCCGATTTATTCTTAATATGCTACAATAGCATTATGCTATCATTTGAATGTATCATTTGAAAAACTATGATACTTTGGTGCACAATAATGTGGTCTTCCTCGGAATTGGGAACACCAAATCGTTGACAATCTATAGGTATCGGCTCTACGTAAGCATAGTAGTATAGAAAGTAGCAGTTTGGTACACCTCTACTTATCCATACTGCACGTTAAATCATGGCTTATACAGGACTTCTATTTTTTGCTCCCTGCTCACTTTTGTTGTTTTTTAGGGTGATCTTCACTCGAGAGAAAGGGTCGGGTCCGACACCCAACGGGCCCGACTCCGCCATGTTAGTTTACCAGTAAATTAACGTGACCATAGGCCAAGGTGTCTATGCTGTTCGCAGCTGTCCACCCCTTTCAAGCTGACCATATATCTTCACTGCACAGCATGTTCATACTATTGCGGAACTGCTTCTTTGTGAACATAGACTCCATGTACTGCGTGTGGCATAGGTGCTTCTTTGCCACAACCTTCTTCACTCCCTTTGCCTTTCTAATCCTGTCCTCGTCAAACTTCGGGATAGAGTACATCTTGGGGAGCAGGCCCACATACTCCTTGATAGACACACCGGCGCACTCATCCTTCATTTTCCCCAAGACCTACTCATTGTTGTCGGTGTGGAGTGTGTGATCAGATAAGTAGCTGCTGGTGTCAAAGTGGTTGAGGTTCGCCTGCATGTCTGCGTACTTATCTGCTGTGTTGATCTCCATAAGCAGAGTGTCTGTGTATGGCAGGCCCAGATCACTACCATATCTGGACTTCATTGTGTTGTAATAGAAGTCGTACATCAGAGAGGTCGAGTATGCACATGCCTATATACACTGGGTGGTTTAGCATTATGCAGGTCTTGTGCAAATGCAAGGCAGCCAGATCGTCATTGATTATTTTGTGACGAGCATAGGTGGGACTGGCCACAAGCCTCCGTATTTGTTCCTCTTCTGCTGAGCGCACAATCTTAACGTTGACTCATCTTCGGAGATTCTCCATTGTGTTACTGTGAATGTAATGCTCCATCCAGGGGCTCTGATTGAATATGTATCTTAGTAAGCTGCATACCCAGTGATAGGCAGAGCTTGAGATTCCTGTAGTGGATCACATACTTCTCTTTGTTGTGCAGGTTGGTCACCAGCTTCTCAATCTCTGCAGTGCTCCCCAATGAGATTCTTCTGGTACTCTGAAAACCATTCATTCTGGACAGGCAGTCGCTCTGCAGGGTATTCCAGATCAACGTCGAGTATACATCAGGTTTTAGCATTGGCTGGAAGGTCCTGTATCTGCATGGCAGCAAGCGCCGGCTGATCCACCCACTCAATCACCCCAGTGGATAGCGGCTGGCTCATCGTCCACCCATATAGTTGTCAGCCTCAAGGTACTGGATGTAGTTGGCTACCTTATCCTTTTCAAAGTCCTCAACCTATGAACTATTGGCTTTTGTGAGGCGATGTGACACCATGCTTATCTCACTGCTCAGGCCCTTCTCAATGTACAGCTAGTCAAATGAGGCCAGCAGTAACAGGGATTTGCATTGGCCGGACGGCCGCTATCTTCTATGTATACATAAACCCAAGGGGAACAACGATTTCGACACCAGCTCACGAAAAATCAAGCCTCAACCATCTTAAGTTTTGCTGTCGCACCCCATATCCATTGAGATCATGTCATTCTATCTAACAAAATCATCCACCCCAAAATATGCCACCAAAAAGGCAATTAGCAATTTTCCTGTTGATAGATCATCACCCCTTGGTCCAGGGCTCTGATTGGAGATCATATTTGGATTGTCCACTCAGAGCTCATTGCCCAGGACCAAGGGCTGATGATCAATCAACTTCCGGCAACAGGAAACTTGCTTAGGCACAGCAGCCTGCCCTATCCCCATGCACTCAGGCTTATGCTCCTGGAGCAGTTTCTCAGAGGTGTAACCATGTTGGCAGCCCTCAAAGAAGAACTTGCGGTGTTCGTACTTACTCTGATCATATAGCATGGGGTTCAAATCTTCGATCTGTGTGTAGTGAAAAGTGCCATATCTCTCAATCAGCATGAGGTTTATACGTGTAATAACAGCAGGCTCTTTGCTGATGTGGTGTTTGACAGTGGAAGCATAAGCTTCACACCCCTTTTCCAGCCAAAACCGTTCGGGGCTAGGTTAGGCAATACTCTTCCTTGTAGAACTAGATGCCGATGGGGACCCCACTACAGGCGTAGAAATTCCTGCCTACGGTCACTTCATATCCAAAGAGGTCAAGAGGATAGGCAAGATACAGGATATACAAGCGCCCCTCTTGTGTAGACTAGGTGGGGAGAGGACAACAACCCGGAAGAAGAAGGAAAGGCTAGTGGCCCAATCACCTAGACAAGACCCAATCCATAGACATCTCTAGAACAGAACACTGCCTCCCGGTACACAAAGAACCGGAACCCCACAGTACCCCACCACGTACAGATCGCCCATCTCCCAGCCCTTCCATTCCAGGGCAGTTGCTGTAGTAACAACAACAACAACAATGACACACTCCATTTCTAGTGCAGATGTATACAGTTCGTCCTACCCAACTATCTTCTTGGGCTTCCCTGCCTCGTACATATCTCTGCAAAGTTGACAAATCTCGGGGTAATACCTTGCGACCATTCCATGCATATATATATATATATATATATATATATATATATATATATATATATATATATATATATATATATATATATATATATATATATATATATATATATATATATATATATATATATATACATATATATATATATATATATATATATATATATATATATGGTAGACATGCACTGAGGCATTGCTTCTGCCACCTACCGTGCCTAGGTCTAACCCTGGTATGTTGGGTAGCAGCCTACCATGCATAGGAATACCTAGGACTACCCAGCACCAGTACCAGGAATACCTAGGACTACCCGGGACAACCTAGGACTACCCATGTATACCTAGGACTATCCAGGAGTACCTAGGACCAGTACCAATATTACCGAGGACTACCCAGGAATGCCCATTTGGAGCTATATGCATATACACCTATACGTACCATGCCGCATGCCAACGACCTATCCGAGGAACAAATACAAGAAATACGCGGCGATGTGCGGGGATAGATCCCAGCTGTAGAAGCAAAAATGCGCTATGGTATATGATGTAGCCTTCTATACAAAATATGGAAGGAGGAGAGTGCTCGGGAAGTAAAGTTTCCACCCGAAGTCCACCAGGAAGGGCAGCTGCTGCCCCTCCCACCGCCAGACCTCTCCGACCAAGAGTTGGTACCGATGGCAGCCGCTCTAGGCTCTGAACCCACCCCACAGCAAGATGCACCTGCGCCCATATATATAAAAACAGTGTTATGGGACGATGCGCAGGCATGCCACAAGCTACAAGCCCCTCCAGACCAGAGCAAGCTCGTTGTCCTAACATCGAGAATATACCCACAGAGGAAACACCCCCCAAGACTCCTAGTATGCAAAACCTTCTTGACTGGATAGAGCTCCTAGAGGCCAGTACGGCAGATCGGATAGAGTACCTAGACAATCGCATGGCCAACCGGACAGAGAGCCTGGAGAGCCACACGAAGCGGCTAGATACTCTCGTGAAAGACATACTGGAAGAAATGGCTGTCTCAGACAGCAACTAGGTGGTGGACAAGGACTCGAACAACAACGAGGTGGTGGACAAACTTTCTGGGGTTGCTTGTGCGGCATATCTCTCTTTTGGGGCTCTAGGATCTGGGAGGTCTTGCGTTGGGGTAGGTAGCCGCCGGTGGCGACAAACCCCAAAGAGAAGACCAAGCCAATGACATTGACGTTTTACTATGGAATAGGCGCAGCACTGAGGTACCTACTCGCTTTCGAGTGTTTCACGGGGCGAGCTTCCTCCCCACGGTTCGAAACGGGGTACCATAGTTTGGTGCAGTATACCCTCCGCTGTTTTTTCGACTTCTCGCAACACCACACCTTGGCAATAGGAGGACAAGCAATAGTGCCATGGGTCGGGTGAGCTGGTGGTTTGAGTGGCTCGTCCAGAGCAAGCATCTGGTCTAGAATCTTCTCTATAGATTTGCCACGGCCTGCTGGGGTCATCTTAGAAAATACAGGAAGCAAAAATACCCTGTACAAGCTGTAATTAGTGGTGTAGAGGAGATGAGTAGTGGCTACTCTCTATACTATTATATCCTTTGTATCCATGGCTCGGGCTACATCGGCCAGGTCGCGTGGCGTTAAGTCAAGTTTGGGGATTGCCCCACCAAGAGCCATCTTGCCGAGCTTGGCATAACCTATTGATATACCAGAAACAACTGCGCCGTGGTACAGCGCGTTGACGAGCATTTTTCAATCAGTACTCAAAGTCGCTCGTGGCAACCTTATGCAGGCCTGTGTTCATGTGAATGTAGTGCTCCATCCAGGGGCTCTGATTGAATATGTATCTTAGTAAGCTGCATACCCAGTGATAGGCAGAGCTTGAGATTCCTGTAGTGGATCACATACTTCTCTTTGTTGTGCAGGTTGGTCACCAGCTTCTCAATCTCTGCAGTGCTCTCCAATGAGATTCTTCTGGTACTCTGAAAACCATTCATTCTGGACAGGCAGTCGCTCTGCAGGGTATTCCAGATCAACGTCGAGTATACATCAGGTTTTAGCATTGGCTGGAAGGTCCTGTATCTGCATGGCAGCAAGCGCCGGCTGATCCACCCACTCAATCACCCCAGTGGATAGCGGCTGGCTCATCGTCCACCCATATAGTTGTCAGCCTCAAGGTACTGGATGTAGTTGGCTACCTTATCCTTTTCAAAGTCCTCAACCTATGAACTATTGGCTTTTGTGAGGCGATGTGACACCATGCTTATCTCACTGCTCAGGCCCTTCTCAATGTACAGCTAGTCAAATGAGGCCAGCAGTAACAGGGATTTGCATTGGCCGGACGGCCGCTATCTTCTATGTATACATAAACCCAAGGGGAACAACGATTTCGACACCAGCTCACGAAAAATCAAGCCTCAACCATCTTAAGTTTTGCTGTCGCACCCCATATCCATTGAGATCATGTCATTCTATCTAACAAAATCATCCACCCCAAAATATGCCACCAAAAAGGCAATTAGCAATTTTCCTGTTGATAGATCATCACCCCTTGGTCCAGGGCTCTGATTGGAGATCATATTTGGATTGTCCACTCAGAGCTCATTGCCCAGGACCAAGGGCTGATGATCAAATCAACTTCCGGCAACAGGAAACTTGCTTAGGCACAGCAGCCCTGCCCTATCCCCATGCACTCAGGCTTATGCTCCTGGAGCAGTTTCTCAGAGGTGTAACCATGTTGGCAGCCCTCAAAGAAGAACTTGCGGTGTTCGTACTTACTCTGATCATATAGCATGGGGTTCAAATCTTCGATCTGTGTGTAGTGAAAAGTGCCATATCTCTCAATCAGCATGAGGTTTATACGTGTAATAACAGCAGGCTCTTTGCTGATGTGGTGTTTGACAGTGGAAGCATAAGCTTCACACCCCTTTTCCAGCCAAAACCGTTCGGGGCTAGGTTAGGCAATACTCTTCCTTGTAGAACTAGATGCCGATGGGGACCCCACTACAGGCGTAGAAATTCCTGCCTACGGTCACTTCATATCCAAAGAGGTCAAGAGGATAGGCAAGATACAGGATATACAAGCGCCCCTCTTGTGTAGACTAGGTGGGGAGAGGACAACAACCCGGAAGAAGAAGGAAAGGCTAGTGGCCCAATCACCTAGACAAGACCCAATCCATAGACATCTCTAGAACAGAACACTGCCTCCCGGTACACAAAGAACCGGAACCCCACAGTACCCCACCACGTACAGATCGCCCATCTCCCAGCCCTTCCATTCCAGGGCAGTTGCTGTAGTAACAACAACAACAACAATGACACACTCCATTTCTAGTGCAGATGTATACAGTTCGTCCTACCCAACTATCTTCTTGGGCTTCCCTGCCTCGTACATATCTCTGCAAAGTTGACAAATCTCGGGGTAATACCTTGCGACCATTCCATGCATATATATATATATATATATATATATATATATATATATATATATATATATATATATATATATATATATATATATATATATATATATATATATATATATATATATATATATATATATATATATATATATATATATATATATATATGGTAGACATGCACTGAGGCATTGCTTCTGCCACCTACCGTGCCTAGGTCTAACCCTGGTATGTTGGGTAGCAGCCTACCATGCATAGGAATACCTAGGACTACCCAGCACCAGTACCAGGAATACCTAGGACTACCCGGGACAACCTAGGACTACCCATGTATACCTAGGACTATCCAGGAGTACCTAGGACCAGTACCAATATTACCGAGGACTACCCAGGAATGCCCATTTGGAGCTATATGCATATACACCTATACGTACCATGCCGCATGCCAACGACCTATCCGAGGAACAAATACAAGAAATACGCGGCGATGTGCGGGGATAGATCCCAGCTGTAGAAGCAAAAATGCGCTATGGTATATGATGTAGCCTTCTATACAAAATATGGAAGGAGGAGAGTGCTCGGGAAGTAAAGTTTCCACCCGAAGTCCACCAGGAAGTGCAGCTGCTGCCCCTCCCACCGCCAGACCTCTCCGACCAAGAGTTGGTACCGATGGCAGCCGCTCTAGGCTCTGAACCCACCCCACAGCAAGATGCACCTGCGCCCATATATATAAACAGTGTTATGGGACGATGCGCAGGCATGCCACAAGCTACAAGCCCCTCCAGACCAGAGCAAGCTCGTTGTCCTAACATCGAGAATATACCCACAGAGGAAACACCCCCCAAGACTCCTAGTATGCAAAACCTTCTTGACTGGATAGAGCTCCTAGAGGCCAGTACGGCAGATCGGATAGAGTACCTAGACAATCGCATGGCCAACCGGACAGAGAGCCTGGAGAGCCACACGAAGCGGCTAGATACTCTCGTGAAAGACATACTGGAAGAAATGGCTGTCTCAGACAGCAACTAGGTGGTGGACAAGGACTCGAACAACAACGAGGTGGTGGACAAACTTTCTGGGGTTGCTTGTGCGGCATATCTCTCTTTTGGGGCTCTAGGATCTGGGAGGTCTTGCGTTGGGGTAGGTAGCCGCCGGTGGCGACAAACCCCAAAGAGAAGACCAAGCCAATGACATTGACGTTTTACTATGGAATAGGCGCAGCACTGAGGTACCTACTCGCTTTCGAGTGTTTCACGGGGCGAGCTTCCTCCCCACGGTTCGAAACGGGGTACCATAGTTTGGTGCAGTATACCCTCCGCTGTTTTTTCGACTTCTCGCAACACCACACCTTGGCAATAGGAGGACAAGCAATAGTGCCATGGGTCGGGTGAGCTGGTGGTTTGAGTGGCTCGTCCAGAGCAAGCATCTGGTCTAGAATCTTCTCTATAGATTTGCCACGGCCTGCTGGGGTCATCTTAGAAAATACAGGAAGCAAAAATACCCTGTACAAGCTGTAATTAGTGGTGTAGAGGAGATGAGTAGTGGCTACTCTCTATACTATTATATCCTTTGTATCCATGGCTCGGGCTACATCGGCCAGGTCGCGTGGCGTTAAGTCAAGTTTGGGGATTGCCCCACCAAGAGCCATCTTGCCGAGCTTGGCATAACCTATTGATATACCAGAAACAACTGCGCCGTGGTACAGCGCGTTGACGAGCATTTTTCAATCAGTACTCAAAGTCGCTCGTGGCAACCTTATGCAGGCCTGTGTTCATGTGAATGTAGTGCTCCATCCAGGGGCTCTGATTGAATATGTATCTTAGTAAGCTGCATACCCAGTGATAGGCAGAGCTTGAGATTCCTGTAGTGGATCACATACTTCTCTTTGTTGTGCAGGTTGGTCACCAGCTTCTCAATCTCTGCAGTGCTCTCCAATGAGATTCTTCTGGTACTCTGAAAACCATTCATTCTGGACAGGCAGTCGCTCTGCAGGGTATTCCAGATCAACGTCGAGTATACATCAGGTTTTAGCATTGGCTGGAAGGTCCTGTATCTGCATGGCAGCAAGCGCCGGCTGATCCACCCACTCAATCACCCCAGTGGATAGCGGCTGGCTCATCGTCCACCCATATAGTTGTCAGCCTCAAGGTACTGGATGTAGTTGGCTACCTTATCCTTTTCAAAGTCCTCAACCTATGAACTATTGGCTTTTGTGAGGCGATGTGACACCATGCTTATCTCACTGCTCAGGCCCTTCTCAATGTACAGCTAGTCAAATGAGGCCAGCAGTAACAGGGATTTGCATTGGCCGGACGGCCGCTATCTTCTATGTATACATAAACCCAAGGGGAACAACGATTTCGACACCAGCTCACGAAAAATCAAGCCTCAACCATCTTAAGTTTTGCTGTCGCACCCCATATCCATTGAGATCATGTCATTCTATCTAACAAAATCATCCACCCCAAAATATGCCACCAAAAAGGCAATTAGCAATTTTCCTGTTGATAGATCATCACCCCTTGGTCCAGGGCTCTGATTGGAGATCATATTTGGATTGTCCACTCAGAGCTCATTGCCCAGGACCAAGGGCTGATGATCAATCAACTTCCGGCAACAGGAAACTTGCTTAGGCACAGCAGCCTGCCCTATCCCCATGCACTCAGGCTTATGCTCCTGGAGCAGTTTCTCAGAGGTGTAACCATGTTGGCAGCCCTCAAAGAAGAACTTGCGGTGTTCGTACTTACTCTGATCATATAGCATGGGGTTCAAATCTTCGATCTGTGTGTAGTGAAAAGTGCCATATCTCTCAATCAGCATGAGGTTTATACGTGTAATAACAGCAGGCTCTTTGCTGATGTGGTGTTTGACAGTGGAAGCATAAGCTTCACACCCCTTTTCCAGCCAAAACCGTTCGGGGCTAGGTTAGGCAATACTCTTCCTTGTAGAACTAGATGCCGATGGGGACCCCACTACAGGCGTAGAAATTCCTGCCTACGGTCACTTCATATCCAAAGAGGTCAAGAGGATAGGCAAGATACAGGATATACAAGCGCCCCTCTTGTGTAGACTAGGTGGGGAGAGGACAACAACCCGGAAGAAGAAGGAAAGGCTAGTGGCCCAATCACCTAGACAAGACCCAATCCATAGACATCTCTAGAACAGAACACTGCCTCCCGGTACACAAAGAACCGGAACCCCACAGTACCCCACCACGTACAGATCGCCCATCTCCCAGCCCTTCCATTCCAGGGCAGTTGCTGTAGTTACAACAACAACAACAATGACACACTCCATTTCTAGTGCAGATGTATACAGTTCGTCCTACCCGACTATCTTCTTGGGCTTCCCTGCCTCGTACATATCTCTGCAAAGTTGACAATCTCGGGGTAATACCTTGCGACCATTCCATGCATATATATATATATATAGATATATATATATAGATATATAGAGATATATATATATATAGATATATATATAGATATATATATATATATATATATATATATCTCTAGATTCTATCTATAGATAGAAGAGATATATATATATATATATATATATATATAGAGATATATCTATATATATATATATATATATATATATATATATATATATATATATATGGTGCACATGCACTGAGGCATTGCTTCTGCCACCTACCGTGCCTAGGTCTAACCCTGGTATGTTGGGTAGCAGCCTACCATGCATAGGAATACCTAGGACTACCCAGCACCAGTACCAGGAATACCTAGGACTACCCGGGACAACCTAGGACTACCCATGTATACCTAGGACTATCCAGGAGTACCTAGGACCAGTACCAATAATACCGAGGACTACCCAGGAATGCCCATTTGGAGCTATATGCATATACACCTATACGTACCATGCCGCATGCCAACGACCTATCCGAGGAACAAATACAAGAAATACGCGGCGATGTGCGGGGATAGATCCCAGCTGTAGAAGCAAAAATGCGCTATGGTATATGATGTAGCCTTCTATACAAAATATGGAAGGAGGAGAGTGCTCGGGAAGTAAAGTTTCCACCCGAAGTCCACCAGGAAGGGCAGCTGCTGCCCCTCCCACCGCCAGACCTCTCCGACCAAGAGTTGGTACCGATGGCAGCCGCTCTAGGCTCTGAACCCACCCCACAGCAAGATGCACCTGCGCCCATATATATAAACAGTGTTATGGGACGATGCGCAGGCATGCCACAAGCTACAAGCCCCTCCAGACCAGAGCAAGCTCGTTGTCCTAACATCGAGAATATACCCACAGAGGAAACACCCCCCAAGACTCCTAGTATGCAAAACCTTCTTGACTGGATAGAGCTCCTAGAGGCCAGTACGGCAGATCGGATAGAGTACCTAGACAATCGCATGGCCAACCGGACAGAGAGCCTGGAGAGCCACACGAAGCGGCTAGATACTCTCGTGAAAGACATACTGGAAGAAATGGCTGTCTCAGACAGCAACTAGGTGGTGGACAAGGACTCGAACAACAACGAGGTGGTGGACAACTTTCTTTCTGGGGTTGCTTGTGCGGCATATCTCTCTTTTGGGGGCTCTAGGATCTGGGAGGTCTTGCGTTGGGGTAGGTAGCCGCCGGTGGCGACAAACCCCAAAGAGAAGACCAAGCCAATGACATTGACGTTTTACTATGGAATAGGCGCAGCACTGAGGTACCTACTCGCTTTCGAGTGTTTCACGGGGCGAGCTTCCTCCCCACGGTTCGAAACGGGGGTACCATAGTTTGGTGCAGTATACCCTCCGCTGTTTTTTCGACTTCTCGCAACACCACACCTTGGCAATAGGAGGACAAGCAATAGTGCCATGGGTCGGGTGAGCTGGTGGTTTGAGTGGCTCGTCCAGAGCAAGCATCTGGTCTAGAATCTTCTCTATAGATTTGCCACGGCCTGCTGGGGTCATCTTAGAAAATACAGGAAGCAAAAATACCCTGTACAAGCTGTAATTAGTGGTGTAGAGGAGATGAGTAGTGGCTACTCTCTATACTATTATATCCTTTGTATCCATGGCTCGGGCTACATCGGCCAGGTCGCGTGGCGTTAAGTCAAGTTTGGGGATTGCCCCACCAAGAGCCATCTTGCCGAGCTTGGCATAACCTATTGATATACCAGAAACAACTGCGCCGTGGTACAGCGCGTTGACGAGCATTTTTCAATCAGTACTCAAAGTCGCTCGTGGCAACCTTATGCAGGCCTGTGTTCATGTGAATGTAGTGCTCCATCCAGGGGCTCTGATTGAATATGTATCTTAGTAAGCTGCATACCCAGTGATAGGCAGAGCTTGAGATTCCTGTAGTGGATCACATACTTCTCTTTGTTGTGCAGGTTGGTCACCAGCTTCTCAATCTCTGCAGTGCTCCCCAATGAGATTCTTCTGGTACTCTGAAAACCATTCATTCTGGACAGGCAGTCGCTCTGCAGGGTATTCCAGATCAACGTCGAGTATACATCAGGTTTTAGCATTGGCTGGAAGGTCCTGTATCTGCATGGCAGCAAGCGCCGGCTGATCCACCCACTCAATCACCCCAGTGGATAGCGGCTGGCTCATCGTCCACCCATATAGTTGTCAGCCTCAAGGTACTGGATGTAGTTGGCTACCTTATCCTTTTCAAAGTCCTCAACCTATGAACTATTGGCTTTTGTGAGGCGATGTGACACCATGCTTATCTCACTGCTCAGGCCCTTCTCAATGTACAGCTAGTCAAATGAGGCCAGCAGTAACAGGGATTTGCATTGGCCGGACGGCCGCTATCTTCTATGTATACATAAACCCAAGGGGAACAACGATTTCGACACCAGCTCACGAAAAATCAAGCCTCAACCATCTTAAGTTTTGCTGTCGCACCCCATATCCATTGAGATCATGTCATTCTATCTAACAAAATCATCCACCCCAAAATATGCCACCAAAAAGGCAATTAGCAATTTTCCTGTTGATAGATCATCACCCCTTGGTCCAGGGCTCTGATTGGAGATCATATTTGGATTGTCCACTCAGAGCTCATTGCCCAGGACCAAGGGCTGATGATCAATCAACTTCCGGCAACAGGAAACTTGCTTAGGCACAGCAGCCTGCCCTATCCCCATGCACTCAGGCTTATGCTCCTGGAGCAGTTTCTCAGAGGTGTAACCATGTTGGCAGCCCTCAAAGAAGAACTTGCGGTGTTCGTACTTACTCTGATCATATAGCATGGGGTTCAAATCTTCGATCTGTGTGTAGTGAAAAGTGCCATATCTCTCAATCAGCATGAGGTTTATACGTGTAATAACAGCAGGCTCTTTGCTGATGTGGTGTTTGACAGTGGAAGCATAAGCTTCACACCCCTTTTCCAGCCAAAACCGTTCGGGGCTAGGTTAGGCAATACTCTTCCTTGTAGAACTAGATGCCGATGGGGACCCCACTACAGGCGTAGAAATTCCTGCCTACGGTCACTTCATATCCAAAGAGGTCAAGAGGATAGGCAAGATACAGGATATACAAGCGCCCCTCTTGTGTAGACTAGGTGGGGAGAGGACAACAACCCGGAAGAAGAAGGAAAGGCTAGTGGCCCAATCACCTAGACAAGACCCAATCCATAGACATCTCTAGAACAGAACACTGCCTCCCGGTACACAAAGAACCGGAACCCCACAGTACCCCACCACGTACAGATCGCCCATCTCCCAGCCCTTCCATTCCAGGGCAGTTGCTGTAGTTACAACAACAACAACAATGACACACTCCATTTCTAGTGCAGATGTATACAGTTCGTCGTCCTACCCGACTATCTTCTTGGGCTTCCCTGCCTCGTACATATCTCTGCAAAGTTGACAAATCTCGGGGGTAATACCTTGCGACCATTCCATGCATATATATATATATAGATATATATATATAGATATATATATAGAGATATAAGATATATATATAGATATAGAGAGAGAGAGAGATATAGAGATAGAGAGATATATAGATATAATAGAGATAGATAGATATATATATAGATAGATAGGAGAGATATAGATATATATAGATATAGAATATATATATAGATATATATATATATATATATATATATATATATATATATATATATATATATATATATATATATATGGTAGACATGCACTGAGGCATTGCTTCTGCCACCTACCGTGCCTAGGTCTAACCCTGGTATGTTGGGTAGCAGCCTACCATGCATAGGAATACCTAGGACTACCCAGCACCAGTACCAGGAATACCTAGGACTACCCGGGACAACCTAGGACTACCCATGTATACCTAGGACTATCCAGGAGTACCTAGGACCAGTACCAACAATACCGAGGACTACCCAGGAATGCCCATTTGGAGCTATATGCATATACACCTATACGTACCATGCCGCATGCCAACGACCTATCCGAGGAACAAATACAAGAAATACGCGGCGATGTGCGGGGATAGATCCCAGCTGTAGAAGCAAAAATGCGCTATGGTATATGATGTAGCCTTCTATACAAAATATGGAAGGAGGAGAGTGCTCGGGAAGTAAAGTTTCCACCCGAAGTCCACCAGGAAGGGCAGCTGCTGCCCCTCCCACCGCCAGACCTCTCCGACCAAGAGTTGGTACCGATGGCAGCCGCTCTAGGCTCTGAACCCACCCCACAGCAAGATGCACCTGCGCCCATATATATAAACAGTGTTATGGGACGATGCGCAGGCATGCCACAAGCTACAAGCCCCTCCAGACCAGAGCAAGCTCGTTGTCCTAACATCGAGAATATACCCACAGAGGAAACACCCCCCAAGACTCCTAGTATGCAAAACCTTCTTGACTGGATAGAGCTCCTAGAGGCCAGTACGGCAGATCGGATAGAGTACCTAGACAATCGCATGGCCAACCGGACAGAGAGCCTGGAGAGCCACACGAAGCGGCTAGATACTCTCGTGAAAGACATACTGGAAGAAATGGCTGTCTCAGACAGCAACTAGGTGGTGGACAAGGACTCGAACAACAACGAGGTGGTGGACAAACTTTCTGGGGTTGCTTGTGCGGCATATCTCTCTTTTGGGGCTCTAGGATCTGGGAGGTCTTGCGTTGGGGTAGGTAGCCGCCGGTGGCGACAAACCCCAAAGAGAAGACCAAGCCAATGACATTGACGTTTTACTATGGAATAGGCGCAGCACTGAGGTACCTACTCGCTTTCGAGTGTTTCACGGGGCGAGCTTCCTCCCCACGGTTCGAAACGGGGTACCATAGTTTGGTGCAGTATACCCTCCGCTGTTTTTTCGACTTCTCGCAACACCACACCTTGGCAATAGGAGGACAAGCAATAGTGCCATGGGTCGGGTGAGCTGGTGGTTTGAGTGGCTCGTCCAGAGCAAGCATCTGGTCTAGAATCTTCTCTATAGATTTGCCACGGCCTGCTGGGGTCATCTTAGAAAATACAGGAAGCAAAAATACCCTGTACAAGCTGTAATTAGTGGTGTAGAGGAGATGAGTAGTGGCTACTCTCTATACTATTATATCCTTTGTATCCATGGCTCGGGCTACATCGGCCAGGTCGCGTGGCGTTAAGTCAAGTTTGGGGATTGCCCCACCAAGAGCCATCTTGCCGAGCTTGGCATAACCTATTGATATACCAGAAACAACTGCGCCGTGGTACAGCGCGTTGACGAGCATTTTTCAATCAGTACTCAAAGTCGCTCGTGGCAACCTTATGCAGGCCTGTGTTCATGTGAATGTAGTGCTCCATCCAGGGGCTCTGATTGAATATGTATCTTAGTAAGCTGCATACCCAGTGATAGGCAGAGCTTGAGATTCCTGTAGTGGATCACATACTTCTCTTTGTTGTGCAGGTTGGTCACCAGCTTCTCAATCTCTGCAGTGCTCCCCAATGAGATTCTTCTGGTACTCTGAAAAACCATTCATTCTGGACAGGCAGTCGCTCTGCAGGGTATTCCAGATCAACGTCGAGTATACATCAGGTTTTAGCATTGGCTGGAAGGTCCTGTATCTGCATGGCAGCAAGCGCCGGCTGATCCACCCACTCAATCACCCCAGTGGATAGCGGCTGGCTCATCGTCCACCCATATAGTTGTCAGCCTCAAGGTACTGGATGTAGTTGGCTACCTTATCCTTTTCAAAGTCCTCAACCTATGAACTATTGGCTTTTGTGAGGCGATGTGACACCATGCTTATCTCACTGCTCAGGCCCTTCTCAATGTACAGCTAGTCAAATGAGGCCAGCCAGCAGTAACAGGGATTTGCATTGGCCGGACGGCCGCTATCTTCTATGTATACATAAACCCAAGGGGAACAACGATTTCGACACCAGCTCACGAAAAAATCAAGCCTCAACCATCTTAAGTTTTGCTGTCGCACCCCATATCCATTGAGATCATGTCATTCTATCTAACAAAATCATCCACCCCAAAATATGCCACCAAAAAGGCAATTAGCAATTTTCCTGTTGATAGATCATCACCCCTTGGTCCAGGGCTCTGATTGGAGATCATATTTGGATTGTCCACTCAGAGCTCATTGCCCAGGACCAAGGGCTGATGATCAATCAACTTCCGGCAACAGGAAACTTGCTTAGGCACAGCAGCCTGCCCTATCCCCATGCACTCAGGCTTATGCTCCTGGAGCAGTTTCTCAGAGGTGTAACCATGTTGGCAGCCCTCAAAGAAGAACTTGCGGTGTTCGTACTTACTCTGATCATATAGCATGGGGTTCAAATCTTCGATCTGTGTGTAGTGAAAAGTGCCATATCTCTCAATCAGCATGAGGTTTATACGTGTAATAACAGCAGGCTCTTTGCTGATGTGGTTTGACAGTGGAAGCATAAGCTTCACACCCCTTTTCCAGCCAAAACCGTTCGGGGCTAGGTTAGGCAATACTCTTCCTTGTAGAACTAGATGCCGATGGGGACCCCACTACAGGCGTAGAAATTCCTGCCTACGGTCACTTCATATCCAAAGAGGTCAAGAGGATAGGCAAGATACAGGATATACAAGCGCCCTCTTGTGTAGACTAGGTGGGGAGAGGACAACAACCCGGAAGAAGAAGGAAGGGCTAGTGGCCCAATCACCTAGACAAGACCCAATCCATAGACATCTCTAGAACAGAACACTGCCTCCCGGTACACAAAGAACCGGAACCCCACAGTACCCCACCACGTACAGATCGCCCATCTCCCAGCCCTTCCATTCCAGGGCAGTTGCTGTAGTAACAACAACAACAAACAATGACACACTCCATTTCTAGTGCAGATGTATACAGTTCGTCCTACCCAACTATCTTCTTGGGCTTCCCTGCCTCGTACATATCTCTGCAAAGTTGACAAATCTCGGGGGTAATACCTTGCGACCATTCCATGCATATATATATATATATATATATATATATATATATATATATATATAGATATATATATATATATATATATATATATATATATATATATATATATATATATATATATATATATATATACATATATGGTAGACATGCACTGAGGCATTGCTTCTGCCACCTACCGTGCCTAGGTCTAACCCTGGTATGTTGGGTAGCAGCCTACCATGCATAGGAATACCTAGGACTACCCAGCACCAGTACCAGGAATACCTAGGACTACCCGGGACAACCTAGGACTACCCATGTATACCTAGGACTATCCAGGAGTACCTGGGACCAGTACCAATAATACCGAGGACTACCCAGGAATGCCCATTTGGAGCTACATGCATATACACCTATACGTACCATGCCGCATGCCAACGACCTATCCGAGGAACAAATACAAGAAATACGCGGCGATGTGCGGGGATAGATCCCAGCTGTAGAAGCAAAAATGCGCTATGGTATATGATGTAGCCTTCTATACAAAATATGGAAGGAGGAGAGTGCTCGGGAAGTAAAGTTTCCACCCGAAGTCCACCAGGAAGGGCAGCTGCTGCCCCTCCCACCGCCAGACCTCTCCGACCAAGAGTTGGTACCGATGGCAGCCGCTCTAGGCTCTGAACCCACCCCACAGCAAGATGCACCTGCGCCCATATATATAAACAGTGTTATGGGACGATGCGCAGGCATGCCACAAGCTACAAGCCCCTCCAGACCAGAGCAAGCTCGTTGTCCTAACATCGAGAATATACCCACAGAGGAAACACCCCCCAAGACTCCTAGTATGCAAAACCTTCTTGACTGGATAGAGCTCCTAGAGGCCAGTACGGCAGATCAGATAGAGTACCTAGACAATCGCATGGCCAACCGGACAGAGAGCCTGGAGAGCCACACGAAGCGGCTAGATACTCTCGTGAAAGACATACTGGAAGAAATGGCTGTCTCAGACAGCAACTAGGTGGTGGACAAGGACTCGAACAACAACGAGGTGGTGGACAAACTTTCTGGGGTTGCTTGTGCGGCATATCTCTCTTTTGGGGCTCTAGGATCTGGGAGGTCTTGCGTTGGGGTAGGTAGCCGCCGGTGGCGACAAACCCCAAAGAGAAGACCAAGCCAATGACATTGACGTTTTACTATGGAATAGGCGCAGCACTGAGGTACCTACTCGCTTTCGAGTGTTTCACGGGGCGAGCTTCCTCCCCACGGTTCGAAACGGGGTACCATAGTTTGGTTGCAGTATACCCTCCGCTGTTTTTTCGACTTCTCGCAACACCACACCTTGGCAATAGGAGGACAAGCAATAGTGCCATGGGTCGGGTGAGCTGGTGGTTTGAGTGGCTCGTCCAGAGCAAGCATCTGGTCTAGAATCTTCTCTATAGATTTGCCACGGCCTGCTGGGGTCATCTTAGAAAATACAGGAAGCAAAAATACCCTGTACAAGCTGTAATTAGTGGTGTAGAGGAGATGAGTAGTGGCTACTCTCTATACTATTATATCCTTTGTATCCATGGCTCGGGCTACATCGGCCAGGTCGCGTGGCGTTAAGTCAAGTTTGGGGATTGCCCCACCAAGAGCCATCTTGCCGAGCTTGGCATAACCTATTGATATACCAGAAACAACTGCGCCGTGGTACAGCGCGTTGACGAGCATTTTTCAATCAGTACTTGGTGTTGTCATGTCAATCTTAATAAATATGAAAGGCATCCTTTAGATGTACGTCCTGGGCTGGTTGAACAACAGCAGCAACCAATGGTTGCCCAGGGGAGGCGCTGTGCGAATAAAACCTGTACCACCATGCTAGTCATAACAACCCAACACCACCGACAACCCAGGGCACCCATGTTGGCAAATGAGGCCTTTCCATGACCGGAGGCTTTTCTACCCCAACGATTTCCTCGTCTGTTCTAAGCGTGGCCTCACAGAGCTCTCTAAAAGCTTATCCTGATTGGCTTTTCGAGCTGTAGCGCCCTTCCGCATCCCTGCAGCATCCCTGCAGCATCCCTGCTTACAAAACATGTTTGTCCTAAGTACATGCCAAAGCGCTGATCTGGCTCGCAAGTAGCAGTGCTTAGCGCGTGCCCAACAAACGGGACGGTCTTGAGTTCTGCAATTAGCTTTTGCTGGTGTTCTAATTGGATTGGTAGAAACATATAAACAATACGTGAGTACAGCTGTAGCACTGCTTGACCAAGAGTTCGTGTCATGCTAGCACCTAGCTGAGCCTCATATCTCACATACAGCTTGGTGATATCTTCGGAAGACATTAATTCAACCTGGTAAATTGTCAGGCACTGTGCACTAAGGCTATGACGGGCCTGAGCCCCAGCTTCGACAGCAGGAAGTCTATCACTCTTATGAGTAGATTTTGATTCTCCTCTGGGTTCGTCAACTTGCTGAGACTCAGCGATAGGGTCTTTAGCCGGCGTCCGGAGGACACTCTGCAAGGAATTTATCAATGATGATATCAGGATCCATAAATATATGTAGTATATACTTTCGAAGTCTAATATATTGTGTCTTTATGGGCTGGGCCCAGCCGACTACTACCCAGATAATTATACCTAATCCGGCAACTGATGACACAGCTGCTGTCAGTGACGTGACAACAAATATAGTTTCTATCGCGGTCAATGGCATGTGCAGTAGGTTGATCAGCTGCAGTTTTGGTGCTTGTTCTTTGCTAGTAGCTGGCGTACTGCAGCACGTTCCTTTCTTGTTGGGATCACATAATTCTCACGCAGGGTGTCTTCAAACGAGTCACTGTCCTTGGTGTAAAAAACCTAGCCGTTATTCTCACGTAGATTCTTCAGCACAGAGTCGTACTTTTGATTGAGGACCCAGACACTTTGCTGGGCATGACGGCTGTTAAAGGCCACTTCGGATAACATGTCTTTCTTCTTGGTATGACCAACTGACTTCGTTAACGAGGACACAACTTTGTACGCACCGTTATTCTGGCAATGTATTGTCAATCTTAGCGATGGGTGCATCATAAGACAATCACATGCTTTGGTAAATCACATACAATCACGCCTTAGAAGCGGATCCCATCCTTCAGGTCTGTCACATTATCATATAACACACTATTGAATAAACCTGCATGTTTTAAAAAGGGTGTCATTCCATAGTTTGTGCAGAATTATGTCCAAAAGATAGTTGACAGTTGTCTGGTTGTGGGCCTCGGAATGCAAACGGCTAACTTGGTCATGGTTGCGATACGTGATAGGGGTATATGATCATGTCCCATGTACATATGCTGTTTTCTCTCTATGTCACGTGTATTAATATACCAGAACATAGTAATTATTATATCATTATCGGTGACATATGGTGATCTGTACTACTGCTTTCATAGCTCCGGTCGTAACGGTAACATGAATTTATACCTCAGACGTCTTGTAGGGCTACTGCTTTCATCGCTGCTGTATTGGACCTGCCCCGACCAACTGACCCCTGGATGGCAACCTTTATACCCTAGTCCAGATACTGTTTTGGTCCTGAGTCGAATCTGAATAGTCTATTTGTGATATTTTCCAGAGCCATTCATCAATAGATACTAGGCCGATGATCATTACAGCAAGATGTGACTGCATCTGTTAGGAAGACTACTGGCTAAAAAAACCTCCAACACCTCATTCTGTTTCTGTAACAATTACGTACATGATTTGTACAACCAATTATATTGCTATTTTATTTCCCATTGTGAATGAAGTCAGTAGTCAAATGAATAAAGTTTTTTCTGTTTAGTGTTCCCTCGTAATAGCGGTGAAGGCCAAAAACCGGGAATATTATCATATCCCACTTATGGTGCAAAAACTTACCAAAATTGTGTATTGTATCTGTTTGGTATGAAATGACATTGTTTTTTCCCCATAAACTATGCCTCATTGTGAGGTCTGACTGGTTGTTACATGGGATACTCACATGTCCATAGTACATAGAAAGCTTGTATCTCATGTGTACACTTCACATGTCGATAATGTTGTGTGTTTCAGGACAATGGCAACAACGTCGAATGAGAAGATAGGTATCGTGGGCAGGTGAGATGACTCCCTCATGAGGCTTCACTCAAACCAACATCAAACAAGATCATACAGTACTTGATGGACATGACGCAATAAATTAACCTTAAATATAATTAGACGATTATTTGATCCATTACGTAATGATCTCTTGGACTCTTGTTGCAGTGGACTGATTGGCAGGAGCTGGGCTATGCTGTTCGCTGCTGCTGGCTATAAGGTTTCCCTGTATGACATCGAACACAAACAAGTTACAAAAGCCTTGGATGACATTTTGGCTCAACTTAAAGACCTCCAACTTAAGGGTTTGTTAAGAGGAAAGTTGTCGGTTGAAGAACAGCATGCATTGATATCTGGAACCACAGAACTCAAAGACTGCATTGAGGGTGCCAAGTATGTCCAGGTATGAAGTACCAGTTTTGATTACAAGTCTGCTATTTCCTCAATGTTTACATGGAACTATTGCCATCCTTTGGTGTTTTGTGCATTCCTATCATAGAGCAGCCTATGACCAATGAGTATCCTTTGTAGTATTTCAATTACTCACTAAAACATATCCTCTTTAATGTATTTAAAATATGTATCCACTAATATCATTCCCATTAAAAGTTCACTCATGTCATTCTAACCACGGTGGGTTGACATTTCTTTAGGAAAGTGTTCCAGAGGATCTGGAGTTGAAGAAGAAGGTGTTCTCTGCCATGGATGCTGTGGTCGATGATGTCACAATTCTGGCCAGTTCGACCAGCTCAATGCCAGCATCCTCATTCTCTGACAGCCTCAAGCACCGCAGCCAAGTGATCGTCTCTCATCCTGTAGGTCTACAAGCTCTCTGATGAACCACATTGTCCCCATCATTACTTTCTTTGCAGCATGGTCTCTGACACTGATAACATCACATAAGATATTCATGTGACAAGCATTTCATTCTTGGTGCTCTACATTTGCCTGCCTGTTACAGACAAATCCCCCTTTCTATTGCCCGGCTACAGAAGTTGTACCTGCCCCGTATACCAGCGAGGTTGTCATCGAAGCTACCATTGCAATACTCAAAGAAATAGAACAAGTACCTGTCTTACTCCACAAAGAGGTCAAAGGTTTTGTGCTCAATCGCATGCAGTACGCCTTGATGAACGAGTGTTGGCGGCTCGTTCAGGTACAGCATTATTTTACCTTGATGAACGAGTGTTGGCGGCTCGTTCAGGTACAGCATTATTTTACTCTTCTTCTATAATTATTTGACAAATGCTGATTGAAAATAGATGTCTCATTTTTTGTTAATCCAGATGTATTATGATGTAGAATGTCATGTGTTTGTCTGTATGGATGATGTGATCAATGAGAATGTGAACATGTGTTTGTCTGTAGGATGATGTGATCAATGTGTAGAATGTAAGCCTCATGTGTTTGTCTGTAGGATGATGTGATCAATGTGTTGAATGTAAGCCTCATGTGTTTGTCTGTAGGATGATGTGATCAATGTGTAGAATGTAAGCCTCATGTGTTTGTCTGTATGATGATGTGATCAATGTGTAGAATGAATGCCTCATGTGTGATTTGTGTAGAAGGCCTCATGATCTGTGATCAATGTGTAGAATGAATGCCTCATGTGTTTGTCTGTAGGATGATGTGATCAATGTGTAGAATGAATGCCTCATGTGTTTGTCTGTAGGATGATGTGATCAATGTGTAGAATGAATGCCTCATGTGTTTGTCTGTAGGATGATGTGATCAGTGTGGAGGACATAGATAAGGTGATGGCTGACGGACTGGGCATGAGGTATGCCTTTGTTGGACCCCTGGAAACATGTCATCTCAATGCTGACGGTGGGTATGAGATCAATGAGTGACCACCAAGTTCTACTCAACTTTTAGCATTTGATTTTTGGTAGTGGATGGGTTGCTCATATGGATATAGATCTGTTATGATTGCAGGCATCCTCAACTACAGTGACCGCTATGGTAAAACAATCTATGATGTGACCTCTGAATTTGGACCTGTTCCTAAATGGGAGGGTAAGACAGTGGAGAAGGTGGTGGGCGATCTGTGTCGACGTATCCCTCTTGACACGCTGACTGAGAGAAGACGCTGGAGAGAAACCCGACTCACAGCACTGGCCAAGCTCAAGAAGGAGTTGGGGGATCGCCCATGAGTGGGATGAACCCAAGCTAGCAGGGTATTGATAACAAGGCAACAGTTACCATAACACCTGGTATCAGGCAAAAGAGCAAGATAAAAATATCACAGTAGAATATTCATTGCAATAACAGCATAACATTCTAGTCATTATATCAAGACAATTTTGTGGACCACAGTTTCAAAATCTGTATTAGTGTGATGTTGTGATTGTTGTTCCAGTTTTGGGATCATTTCCTCACATTTGAAGTATATCCTTGTTAATATAACATATTCCATCATTATAATTCACAGGACACTTCATTATTAAAAGATGATGAACTATATTTGTGACTTTTACTGCCGTTATTTGCCTTGTATAACCTTACAACTCTCGAGTTAAACACATGCATAACTTTAATGTGGTGAGCAACGAGATAGGACATCGTATCAAAGGTAATATACTGAGATACCTGACTCGGTCGTTTGCTGAGAATGTAAACAAAAGCTTGTTGCTTTAGGCTATTAGATCAGCCGATGATGGTATGTTCACAACAATGCTTGTCTTTTTCTTAATTTGCAGATTATATTCTCAGAAATAGTACATGAAATCAAAAGCTTATTGAGATAGATGCCTTTTAATATATTTTTTATGGGGATTAAGTGTTTATGTTCAACTGAGTGAATTTGTATAACCAGGGAATCTGAGTGTGACTTTTTTTTTCCATTTTTACAGCACGTTAGTTTGATAATTTTCACTTGTTTGAAACAATTTATTTTACTCACAGACTTTTATTGTGATGCCTATATTCTGTGTCCTCAGTACCTCTAAAATGTTTCCCCTGCTAGAATGTAGCCCTACGAGATGGTGAGCAACGAGAGAGGACATCTTTTGATGTTGTGAGGAAAGATGCGATGCCACATCTACACATAGGTCGATAGATCCACATAGACATACCTCCACCAACCAACAAACCTAAATCATTTAAACTGAAAATACTGTATTTTTGGTCTTTTAGGTCGGACTAGTTCAATTACACTGACTTGTGTATTCTTGATCAACCGAACAATAATATCTTAGATGATATTCTGTTGTGAGCAACCAAGCATAGTATCCTGTGGTGAGTCACCAAGCAGGAAGCTGTAACTTGTGGTGAGTCACAAAGCAGGATGTACTATCCTGAAGCAAGTCACCAAACAGATCATAGTATCCTGTAATGAGCTTCAAAACAGGACATAGTATCCTGAAATGAGCTTCAAAGCAGGACATAGTATCCTGTAATGAGCTTCAAAGCAGGACGTCGCATTCTGTGATGAGCTTAAATGCAGGACGTAGTATCCTGTGATGAGCTTCAAAGCAGGACATAGTATCCTGTAATGAGCTTCATAGCAGGACGTAGCATTCTGTGATGAGCCTCAAAACAGAACGTAGCATGCTTCGATGAACTTCAAAGCAGGAATTAGTAGTCTGTGATGAGCTTCAAAGCAGGACATAGTATCCTGTAATGAGCTTCAAAGCAGGACGTAGCATTCTGTGATGAGCTTCAAAGCAGGACGTAGTATCCTGTGATGAGCTTCAAAGCAGGACTTAGTAGTCTGTGATGAGCTTCAAAGCAGGACGTAGTATCCTGGGGAGCTTCAAAACAGGATGTAGTATCCTGTGATGAGCTTCAAAGCAGGTCGTAGTATCCTGCGATCAGCTTCAAAGAAGGACGTAGTATGCTGTGATGAGCTTCGAAGTAGAAGTAGTCGTAGCCTCATCGTAGCTTTGATGAGCTTCAAAGAAAAATGAGCTTCAAAGCAGGACTTAGTATCTGTGATGAGCTTCAAAGCAGGCAGGGGGAGCTTCATAGTGTAGTCCTGAGATAGCTTCCACACAGAAGAACCTTTTGTCCTGAGGATGAGTCACCAGGCAAAACAGTAGTGTCCTGAGATGAGTTCAAAGCAGCACATTCAGATGAGCGTATTTAGCCTGAGATGAGGACGTCAGCATTCAGAACGTAGTTTATCCTGAGATGAGTCACCATTCAGAACGTAGTTTCCTGAGATGAGTCAACATTCAGAACATAGTGTCTTGAGATGAGTCAGCATTCAGAACGTAGTTTCCTGAGGTGAGTCACCATTCAGAACGTAGTTTCCTGAGATTAGTCACCATTCAGAACCTAGTCCCTTGAGATGAGTCACCAAGCAGAATATAGTATCCTGCGGTGAACAATACACACAAACTTATAGTTCTAAAATTATGTAAATGTCGACCAGATTATTAAAGTAGACTTAAACTATAAGATATTTGATGACGATAGATTTCATTTAATCCGCGAACTCCAGAACATAAAACGTCGTGTGAGGCGGCTGTATAGCAAGGGTAGGGCCAGGGTAGTGTGTACGTAAGTCTCAATATAGAGCATTTTCAACAGGCGGTCTAGAAAGACTACTATCAGCAATGCTTATTGCAGCACTTTTCAGTAAACGTCCAGACAGTTAGTGTCGCAATTGTTACATTTAGTTTTCTTTGTAAATGTAAGCCCCTGGATGTTTCCCATCGGTTGGCTGAATACCAACAGGGTGTACGGACAACGGTATATGTTACATTACATCTTTGCTATATTGAATACGAAGACAGCAAGTGCTAAGTCATTTGATGATTATGTACTTTCCAATAAAAATGCAAATGGCTACCATTTCCTCTGAAGTAGCAACGGCATGGGACAAAGGTGAAAATTAACCCAATTAATTAAGTAGGGTCGATTTTGTGAAAGGCATCAGAATACAGCATACTGTTCTCTAGGAATAAATCAGTAGATATTTAAGTCTGAGTTGATTGACTTGTATAAAATAATAGAAGGAATTGTTCAACAAATAACTGGTCGTTAACTTTAAAACTATGTTACCTATCATTGACCAGCAGCAGAACAACCCGGATAGAAACAACATCTGGCCAGGTAAGTCTGGATGGATTACGAATATCTTAGTACAGCCCCCAGGTTCGTGTTACATTAGGTTTGACAAATTTTAAGTTCCGCTAAATAAATTTTTTTGTATTCTTCAACAAAAGTTTAAAGTTAAAGTTTAACTTACAATAAAGAAATACATTCTACATCACTGTGTTGCGTTGGGATTATGGGTCGATTCATTGTCTCGGCCTGTGTTGGTGTAGTGAGACGGAGACAACCCTTATACATATATTCTTTAACGACAGTATGCTATTTTAACGGCAACTGATTTACCATGTCATGTCACTATAATACCGTGCAGGTTTCCTTGCTGTCAAGTCAGCACGTAAGGAGATCCATCAAAACCGACGGCTCATTCCATCATGTCATAACAGAAGAACAATGGTGTTTGTTTAGCTTGTACCATTATTCTACCCCAATTGTCGAACCAACACATATCATCGATAATACACAATGTGCCAACGATGGTACTTCATTGTCAACAACGGTACTTCAATGGATCGGTGAATGCAGCCAACGATACGATAAGTGCCGTTTAAAATGGACAATAAATCTCAAAGACTGACAGAGGCAGACGCAGGCAAAGAAACCTCGCCTGTGACAGCATCCGCTTTGTTTACTACTTTCATGGAATCATGGTGATTTCAGATAGTCAAACATCAGGGGCGAGGAAACTTGCCTACGGCGGAACAGAAAGCCATGTTGGAAACAGTAATAAGCGAGCATGGATGTGTGAAGCCTGCAGACGATCTCAACATTATACCAACTGCGTTAGGTTGCAAACATTTAAACTCATAAAATCAGACAAGCAAGGAATGCTAGTCTTTAAACCCCACGAAAACCTAATTGCTCCCGGGAATTGCTAAAATCGGAAACAACAAGCGGTAGACCGTGCTGTATCAAACGACTGGTATAACGCCAACAGCCTGTTCTCAGGTCGTATATCTAAAATAATGTCGTCTGTCGTATTCGTGGTCGATCTTGAGTTACAATGTACTGATAAAAAGTTTTTGATTCTTTGGAAATCCCACTGTGAAATATTCGGTCTGGCAGTCACCCAGTCAATGATTAGGGGTTACTGCTGGGAAGTAGGGATTGTAGCTTTTAAACATGAACCGGTGGGTATTAGTGGTGTTGAGATGAATTGCTTATGGAGAAGATTCCGGCAACAACAATAAAAGTTCACAATAGGTGTTATTGTACAATAATTGTTATTCAATATTGTATGAAGCTTAGATGATAAGAGAGAGAAGCTCGTCCATATTGCAAACATTATCTTCTGTGGCTCTGCGATTCATCTGCAAGTTTTTACGGTTAAATCAATGGGTGACCCCACTGTTGGATTGAGCACGTGTCACTGAGCAACGGGTGTAAAATTGTTTCCATGGAAATGATTTGTTTCGCGGCAAGCGTTCCGAAGAGAAGCGTCGCAGTTAAAACAAACTGCATTGACAGAAACAAGAGATCTATTGTTGGTCCATTTGTTCTGTCCACGGACGTATAAGACACAATGGCAGGTCGTGAGGGGGAAGCTGCTGATGTCGATTTCACAACTCAGGTTTTGAGTCCTCCTGATATCCCGTTAAGCGCACCAATATCACCAGGAAAGTCGAGCGATGAAGAGACTACAGCGGTTAGGCAAGTGCCACCCAGGTCCTTGGGAACGCTGTCGAATCAACCAGCGATGCTTGGACATCAGACGACTCTGGCGGATGGGATGCATTTTCATCCAGGGGGATTGGTTCACCAGGCGTCCCCTTTCATGCATTCCATGGCAATCTCTGATGTGGATGAAAGTGTCGACATTAAGCCGCAACCAGTCCTCAAACCGAGCAATTGTGAGTTGTTACTTTTTCCAACACATTTTTTTTTCAGTCTGTATTACTATTAGTCTACTACGAATAAATATAAACACTGACACTACAGACAGTCTCGTTTAGCTGGTCACTGCATAAGGGAAGTTCAAAAAGCTTTGCTTAGCCGCATCCAGCCCAATTTAGCCAATTCGGTTCATTCCCGCCTCTCTTAGCTAGAAATGTAAAAAACAGACGACGTATTCAGCTATGTCTGCACTGACGCTGCGGTCGACTGCATTGAGGCCAATCCAAACCTAGAAATGATATCCCTACCGCTCTTGACGTCTTGTTGTTGTACATCAATATACTATTAATTATAATCTCAATTATTTATAATATCCAGTGATCATGGTGGATGGCCGCTTACATAAAATTCCGAGACCAAGGAACGCATTCATGATATTTGCAAATGAAAATCGCAAATCATTCAGAGACATATTTCCAAATGAAGCCAACAATCAAATAAGTATGAGGTAAGTCGAATGTTGAACATAAATGTACGGCACCTAAACTACCCATTGGAAATGAAACAGATAAGATGATGATTTCTTAATCAACCTATTCAATAAGCCCCGATAAATGAATATCCATCGAAAAAGTTTGCTGTATAGACTTGGCACTGCATGGCACAACTTAGCACCTGACGTGAAAGCTAAATACTTCGAGAGATCGCGAGAAGAAGACAGAGAACATAAACGCAAATATCCATGTAAGTAAGCCGCGAGATTAGGGTAATAGGGGAGGGTGTATGAATGAATAATTAACATAATATACAAACGCAATAATCAGTTGATATGGTGTCGAACAAATGTATAAATCGTCCGGTATCGCCAAATACATTGCTATGTACTGTGATTTTTTCCCTTAATAATCACAATGAAGCACATTTCTTTGCTTAATTATACAGTTTACCACTATACACCGGCTTTGTCACGAAGAATCAAGGACAAGAGGATGAAGTTATCACACCGTGAGCAATTGGGTTCCCCGCCTTGTGGAATACAGCCGCCACCGACCAAACGCCAGTACACGCGCAGCTCAGGCCAACAGCAGCAAGATGTTCACAGACCAGACAAAGGCTGGACGTTCCCACGCAGACAAGTGAGGCAGCCTTTGACGATAGTTCCCAACCCCTACCCACCAGAAATCGATCACCAACATTGGTCTTCTGCCAATGTCTCTCAGATGCACGGTATGTGTGATGAGAGCGCTATAGCCGTAGCTAATCTTCAAAATTCTGATGCTAAGCTCTTCCCACAATCTGCACCAACTCACAACCATGGGTTTGGGTTTGACCAAAGACCACCTAGTCATGGAGTCAGCTTTGAGCACGCTGGTCCGCTAGGGAACCCTAACCACTACGGTAAATGGCAAACAAGGCCACCAGCACCCGCTCATCCTAAATCTCAATATGTATTTGGAGCTTATGGTCAACTACCACAGCAACAGGCTATGATGCCCAAAATACCAAACAACCAAATCGTTGAGAAAATTGTCCACCCTCATATGTATTTACAAGTGATATTGGGCCCAAACTAAACACCAACCCACCGGACAGTTCTCTTGGTCACATGGACTGGAACAACAATGTTGTATATATGCCTAACGAAGCAACAAGATGTAATGCAAGTCAGCTTCAGTATCCGAGCGATGGTGCCACGACAGCGTCCCAGTGTAGAGAAATGTCCCTCAGCCAGCACGAAGGTCCCATCATGACCACAGTTATAGCTCCTTCGTATTCAGACCCGCATTGTCCAGACAACTATGTCCCCCCAAACCACGATCCAAGTAACACGTCCGTCGTCAATCTCCCAAACATGAATATTTTCACCAACAGCATCGCCACCGTCAATTCCTCCCACAGCATGTGCTCAGCTCACGATTCTGCAAGTGCTGGTAAGCTTCTGGAATCTTCGCAAATGCATCAGGGTAGTCTGTGTGGCCTCTTACCTGAATACAGCAATGCAGGTGCGACGTCAATCATCACACCGATCACTACATATGACCAGAGCCATGTACAAGCTGCTAACAATGTGACCAGCAGTGAAGGGAAAGCCACAACGGACCGTGAATATATCTTAATGAACAACACGAGTTGTGAGATCAACCAATCACCAGGCCTTGAAGCGCGCGATAGCGGAGCAAACAGCAGCTTACACGAACCTACAGCGGATCAAACGTCTGGACCCTCACAGTGTATAGCACCGGTTTCTCAATCTGTGTCACAAAAGACGAAGGATGAGACTGATATGAATGAAGGTAATGATTCCACCACCAGAACGTCGTCGCCCTATGCCCAGAACTCCCTGACTACCCTGGCCACGGTAGCATGTTCGGCAACTCAGTCGAACGATTCCACTACGGTCTCTACGACAACAAACCCAACCACATCAGCACAAGACAACCATGATAACATGCAGCCGGCACTCAA
This sequence comes from Urechis unicinctus, assembly GCA_034190875.2. Lineage (NCBI taxonomy): Eukaryota > Metazoa > Annelida > Polychaeta > Xenopneusta > Urechidae > Urechis > Urechis unicinctus. Next base: position 2,003,866 of record CM067345.1, read on the forward strand.
CACGAGTTTCTCGGATGCACCTGCTGAAGAGGTCGGTGTCCAAACGGACCCCCATGGGGTGCAGGTTCAGACTATCACAGCCAGTGAGTGTATATCTGGTGCTCTTAATGCCATCTTCACTGACACTAACACCCCCAGCAACCCTACTCAGGTAATAGAGGCTGTTTCACCAGCAGTACCAGCTGCAGAAGCAAGCAGCGTATCCTGTCTGCCTCACCCCGTCCACATGCATGACAATCACGAGGAATACAGCTTCGAGAGGGCGCTGCATTGCAACATTACTAAACCAGGTAAGTGTATAAAGAATTTATTGTAAGAGGTCAAAGCATAATACATCAATATTCGCAACAATATAGGCTCTTGTTATATATCACAACGAAGTTGATTTATAGAGGATCAAATCCATTACGTTTAATAAATAATGTTTAGACATCAACATTATAGTGCAAAGTGGACAAAACAGCCCCCGGAGGCCGGCCGCTTGTCATAACCTCGCACCAATCGGCATAATGAAGTAATGTTTCTGAATGACAGTTACCATGCAGACACAGGCTGTGCACAATACGTTTACCTGAATTTTTCCGAACGGCAGTTGCCAGATACGGCATTACCAAGCAGACACAGGCTGCGCTCAATACGTTTACCTGAATGTTTCCGAATGACAGTCGCCAGATACGGCAGTTACCAAGCAGACACAGGCTGCGCCCAATACGTTTACCTGCCGTGCAACCCGAGCTTCGCTGCTGCTAGTCTCGGCTGGGATCCCTCTCTACTACCTACCTCAAAGGACTTCCTCAATGGACCATCCTACCCAATACTGTAATGACTACGAAATACACATAGTTTGCGTTGCGTTTTCTTCCTTATCATACAATCGAACCTGACCCAGTACGTTACATTCGTTATGATGTGCTTTGTTCCAGCATGAAACAAGAGAGTCATGCGGTAGGGGACCAGCCAAGTGCTATGGTAACTAACATACCACAGCAATGACGATCAAACTCATCACACCAAGCCGTTTATTTATCATATGTGTCATTGTAGGAATGATGTGAACATTTCAAAGTACAACATGAATCAGAAAATACGTTTTCAGTTGAAAAACTGAGAAAGTGCAAGGAGTTCTTTTATTAAGGAGAAAATGGATATTAATATCTGCACAGACTGAAAATATTTTCTCTAAATTCTGTTAATTAAGTGATAATTATTTTAATCATTTGGTAGGATTGTTTGTAAGACATTAATGACTTACCTTGAATCAACTACTATAGTTCTGAATATAATTTTTTGTTTTCTCTGTAAGGTGTTTGTATTTGATCTTGATACATCTAAGCTATGGGCTTCTACAACTCAATATGTTTGATCCATGTATAATCACACCTCTTTTGAAAACCGGTTCAAAATGAGATCCACATTACAAAGATATTATGTTGCACGGAACCCATAGCAATTATATCAAGGAAGGTCAACTTAAGCCAAAGCACCCTGTGATACAAGTGTACAGCAGCATTTAGTATTTTGTTTACCCTTTGAAAGTATTCGTTGAAAAAAGTTCATTGAGTTTCCGTGATTTTCCTTTGCCTATTAGTCTTTTAATTCCGTTTTCTATGTTACTGCAAATGGAACTATATTAAATCATTTGAGTTTTTTTCCATTTTCAAATACAGTTGATCTTTTCTGGTAAATGTGAATACTGTTACATTGTGTTGTTCAATACCATTATGTTTATGACAAATTAATTGCTATATGCAATATAAACAAAAGGCTACTTGACTTCGAAGATCTACTGTTTAGATGAGACTATAAAGTTTAACCTTATGACAACACTTAATCATAACGTTGATGTTTTAACATTTACAGAGCCATCAAAATTGATCACATTGGTCTATTAATTCAACCATACCGAGTGGCATGCTCAAATATATTGTTAGGTGAGGTTTTGATATTCCACAATCAATATTTATTGATTAACAAAACGTGTCACCTAAATATATCAGATACACACATTCCTTATAGGAGGGTGTGACCTCAGAGGTAATGTCAGGGTCAGTGATAAAATCATAAATGTAAGATCTCACCACACTATATCTGACCTGAAATAAATTACAATATATCTCCTCATTGCTTACAGTTTTTTTATCACCTTTTATTCAATAACTCGGGGGGGGGGGGGGGGGGGGCAAACCATGTAGATTTCGAGTTTGAATGTAAAAATTTACATGGGAGTGCATTAGCTGCTAGCTTGTTCTGCAATAAATAGCCAGCACAAAATATGTGAATTCTTGTTTTCAACAGAACTAGAAAATGACACTTTTGACACTACAATGATTATTAAATTGATTTCCAACAAAACAAATTATACATTTGACTTGCATAAACTTACTACATTCTCTTGCAACAAATGAATTTATATCATTACAGACAACATTAGAGATACTATTGACAACAAAGGGTGTATGTTAAAATACACTATTTACAAATATATCAACAACATAGCCAAGAAAGAATCTACATCACATTGCTTCACTTCAGTTCAGTAACTGATTAAGAATAGGTATTAGTCTTCAGGACCAAATCCAAAGGTGGCATCCATATCAAACCAGGATGTATCTTGCACCTTCTCAGATCTCGACCCTCCTTTAATCTTCTGCTTCTGCCGCTCCAACGGAGAGGACTTGAAAAACTTACCTGGGTTCTTGGCAGGAGCCTTTCTCATATCCACAGTTTTCTGAGGCAGCATAGTAGATACAGGATTAAGTAGTTGGTAGTCATTTTTGATGATTTGCTACAAACAATGATCAATATAGCACTGTTTGTGAGAGCCACCTTAGCTTTTGGAGTCACTGACTCAGCTGTTGGCTGCTTGAATAGCTCCTCGCTGGATATTGGAGTTGCATGTGGCTGGAAGAGAAACACATATATAACATTAGGTAACATTATATTGTACAAGAGGCGATAACAAAGACCAGAAGCCTTTGACAGTCTGCACAATTTACTCAACTTTGATTTGAGAGGATTCATTGTGTTCAATATATACAGTAAGAAAACCACAGAAGGCCACTTAGCTGCCAAAACAACTGAAGCAATAATGATGGACTTCCCCACAAATAATGTACATCACAGCAAAAATGTGTATCATATACTATTACAAACAATGACAATGAGGATGTTTATATATTAGGCCTTGAAATGTTTTTTTTTATAGCATCCATCTTGATCTGAATAATTGCATCAGCATATGAGCAATAAAACCACAACCTTGCCGACAGTAGTTCTGTGAGAGGGTCTCGTCGGAATAGCTGAAGGAGACCGAGGATTGGTTATCCTCGTAGGTGTAAATGGTGAGCGTTGAGGTATACCAGAAGGTTTGATCAGTAATGGTGTAGTGGCACCAGAACTGCCAGCACTCTTCAGTCTAGCACCCCCTTCATCAATCTGAAGAAACACTAGTTCCATATATATCGTTTCCATAGCATGATAGAATATTATGGCATCTCAGTTGTAAATTTCACATAAATGTCATGTTTCACTGCTGAACAAGAAAGTGGGCAATTTGGAAATAGCTGACTGACAATATGTACAGTCACTGATTTAGTGTGATTACCTCAACCTCCATGAAGTCAGAGGTAGATGAAGCATCAGAGTCCTCTTCTTGAACAAAGGCAACCTTTCTACGTTTGATAGCCAATGACTCATTGACAGGAGTTTGTTTGAGAATGCTTGACGGAGTCTTGACTTGAATACTCTCCTGGTGATCAAACCATATCACTTCATTGATTAACATCTATTTTGATGTAAAATATAATACAGCATTACACAAACTGGTATCACACACGACAAACTATTTTAGATGACATTAAATTCCTATGTGTTCATTTGTGATGGAAACTTTTGATCATATTCAAGTATTTTTTTACCTGCACAGGTTTGGGTGTAGTGAGGTTCATTTTTGGAGTGTTTTTGACAGGAGCTTTGCGTATAATTTGAGGTGTAGTGGTATTTTGGGGGGCCAAAGTTGTTTTGGGGGTGGCAGGACAGTGGTCTACAGTCTGAGAGACATCTGAGCTCATTTCTTGATCTTCTTCAATGATATCCAAGTGAGGCTGAAACAGAATATTCAAGGTTACATCAGCTCTATTTTCTATAACTAAAAAAATTCATGTCAGTGACCAGAAGTGAGTAGTTTATATCTATAGAAAAACAATTGATTATATAATAAAACAATTTTTTAACTGCCACATAAAAGCATCATGGTATAGAGTTACCTTATAAGGGGCAGGTTTATTTGTGGTTGCTGTCTTTAATTCCTCTTGAACAGAAGCAAGTTCCTTTTCCATGACCAGAAAGTTTTTCATCCTTAACAGCAAGCATTAAATAAAGCACACCAGTTGAGTATGAAAAGCACTGCCTACAAATCGATTTTGAAACAAACAACATTATGAAAAAAAGGTTTTACAGCTTAAACTTTCAAAAAAAAATCTTCCCCTCACCTTAGACACTAGTTGAGCTTTGAGGGCATCTATTTCTTTAGTTTGCTGTTTTATTTCTTTAGCCTGAGACTTGCTCTGCTCACACTGCAGACAGAAATAATATAGACATTCACCATCGATCTATCCATGAAAAATAAGCTATTTTATTATATTTAGTAAAGCTAACCAACTATGGTAAAAACCATCACTGCTATAACGTTGAAATCTAATAATATATGAAAAATTCACAATGCAGAGGACATCCATCATATATTAATATCATGAATGCATTGGTTATATCAGGGATGCCAACAGGATTTTGTAAAAAAAGAGGAAAATTTGCCTGGGGCCATGGGGCCGCAAAGGCCCCTTGCGGATTAATGGATCCCAATGGACCCTGGCGGCCACGTAATCCGCGGATTTCCGCGGAAAATTGGCATCCCTGTTATATTTAAGTATATTGAAGGAATGTGAAACAATTGTCAATGATATAAATAACCTTGTTTTCAGCTTTTTCCAGTTTCTTGCTAAGAGCTTCCATTTCTTTTTGCTTCTTTGCAAGAGATTTGTCATAGCTTTTCTTTTCAGCTGCAAGCCCAGCTTGGAGAGACTTCTCCAAACTATCTTTGTTGTCTAAAGCAGCTTCACAACCATTTTCATTTCGTCAAATTTACTAGTTAAGTCATTCATCTGCAAAATAATATTTTTAATGTCAATAATATATATGCATAACTGCTCAACCAGTCTGCCTAAAATACAAATCTTTATTGTCCAGAGTCGTTTTCACATGTGCATATATATATATATATTATATATATATATATTTATATATATATATATATTGTATATATATATATATATATATATATATATATATATATATATATATATATATATATATATATATATATATATATATATATATATATATATATATATATATATATATATATATATATATGCGACACGGTCTCCGGTTCAAGCAGTAAAACACAAAATAGCAGTGTCCAATGTCAATAATATATATGCATAACTGCTCAACCAGACTGCCAAAAATACAAAATCTTTTTGTCCACAGTAGTTTTCACATGTGCATATATATATACATATATATATATATATATATATATATATATATATATATATATATATATATATATATATATATATATATATATATATATATATATATATATATATATATGGTATATAAAATAAGTCATGAAGATATAACTATAGACCTGTGTACCTGTTGTTCCACCACCATGTATTTATTATTGGCCTCTTCAAGCTCCTTGTCCTTGGTGGCTACCAGTTTGTCGTACCATTCCTTGTAGTCCTCCACAGCCTTGTTCATCTTCTGAAGCTGGGCATCACACTGCATCTTGACAGCATCTTTCTCTTCACCAGCCTTCTTGGCAGCTTCATTCAACTCACTCATCTGACGATAAAAAACAGCATGTAACCCTGAATATGGCAAACATTTCACAAGTCTCTTTGATTACTGCACTAGTCAAGTAGTAAGCTGAAGCAATTAAATCTCATTTACTGTCTTTCATATGTATCAACATTGAGTTAAATGAGTTAATAATTATAACAATCCTATTTCTATTGCCACAAATTCTTCATTCCATAAGTTTTTATCCTTTTCACCACCAGTGCAATGTTTCCCCCAGCCCAAATTCACCATGTGTCTAGCAACCAGTCCCTTTGTACCCCAGCCTCCTAGAGACACATCATGGACACAACAATGATTTATCAAAAAGGCAATATTTGTTCTATCTTCATAATTTCCAAATAATTGCTTTTGAAATAATATAATGGGTTTCCCTTCAGTGTCGTTTAATTTCGACACGATGACCATAATTTGTGCCAATTTTGCGTCTATAGGGAACCCCCACCCCAACCATGAATATTCAACATTCCCAGTAATGGGGGGGGGGGGGGGGGGGGGGGGGGGGGGAATGGTGTCAACAGGACATGGTTCCTGGTGAACCAGGAATTGGCTGTGAAAGGGCACATGGTTCCTGGTGAACCAGGAATTGGCTGTGAAAGGGCATGGTTCCTGGTGAACCAGGAATTGGCTGTGAAATGGCATGGTTTTGGGAATTGGTGGTGAAAAGGTTAAAATATGCTCATCATTTAATGGGCAGGGAAAAACCTTTTGCTGTGTCTGTTCCACTTCGAGACTTTGCTGCTGCATATTCTGTCTCATATCATTCACCTCTAGTTGAAGTGTTTCTTGTTGTTTAACAGCTTCATCAAGCTCAGCCTGGAGATCCCTTGAAGCATCAGCTAGACTCCCACAAGCTTTATTCTGAGAGGTTAATTGTGCACGTAAACTCTTCATCTGTTACACATATTCATGCTCTGCAAAACACTTGTTATGTTTGAATCCACGCAGTCTAACAAGAGAACTGTACATGAAAAACAACCATGCCAGACTGACAAAAACTAATCCTTAACAAAGTTAAACTATCAATCAGAGCACATAGTTGGAACAAGTATAGGGCCAGAAAATTACACAATAAATACTGCAACCTATCAATGAATGTTGATTGACATAGACCAAAACTTTTTATTCATAAAGCTCAATCAATATTCTATGGTGTAGTTTTAACACTCACCTCTTTTTCTGTTTCTTTTGTACTTTTAGTTTTAGCAGCAAGATCTTCTTTTAGCTTTTTTCATCTTTGAATCCATATCAGACAGTTTCTTGTTCGTTGATTCGAGCTTTTTCTCCAGTTGGGTTCTCTGATATGAGTGCCATTAAAAGTTTTATGAACAGAATTTATGTCAACATTACAAAAAGAAAGCAGATTTCCTGGCTGAAATCAATCATAATTTCTATCCAAAGAGAGTCAATTGTTTATTTGTAACAGGACATCCTTTCTGATGATAATTCACGCATGTCCTGTCTCAATGGAGCTCACATATTGATATTATCTACTGGATTCCATAGATAAGGACCACTCACCAACGACATTTCTTCTTTCAACTTAGTTTGAGTTGTTCCAATTTCTTGTTTTGCCATCTCATCCATTTCAGCCAACTTGGTCCTTACAAACAGTCACTTTGCGTTATATGTTTGTCATTTGCTGAAAAAAGCTAGGATGATAGAAGAATACTGTAGTCCAGAAGCATCAGCAATTTCAATCACAATAAACACAGAATAATGCAAAGGTGCACTACTAAATGTTGTCAGATGAAAACATTTGGGTTGTAAATAAAAGGCAAGTGAGAATGATCCTAACAAATCACCCACTGAATCTCCCTGGACTGGTCATCTGAGGCTGTCAACTTCCCACGCAGTTCTGATACATTGTTGATGACATCTGGTTGTTCAAACACAATAATTGAATATATTTACTGGCTTGTGTAGAAATCAACCTTGAAAATAAGCAACATTGCAGGTCAATAAAAAAATACAAAAAAGTATGAGAGCTGATAATAAGAGTTTCTCGGAATTGAATAATCAATAATAAGCTCCTTCAAAATGAATGACTGACAACAACGATGAACTAAAAATGGCGTTAGATCTGAAACAAATACCATCAGAATATAACACAACAGATTATTACTGGTTAGTCTGTGAAATTGATAAACAACACTGGACACACAATTTAAGGGAGACAACTGAAGCAACCTGCAACTCCTGCTTCAATTTGATAATTTCTTTTTCTTTAATATCAACTTTCTTCTCAATAGCTCCTTTCTCTGCTATCATCGCAGAAAGCTTTTCTGAGAGTTCCTCTCGTTCTTCGCTAAGTAGTGGTAAAGAATGTGGATTTTGTATGTACAAAAATTCCTACATCATTTAAAGTGTATATATATATAGAACATGCTACTAATCGGCTCTATCAACCCGAGCAGAATTCAGATCATGGTAAGTTCCGTCCATGTTGGTTCTTGAGTTACTTACTACCCATCCATCCAATACAAAATGATGATGAAATGTGGTTTGCTTGAATATGATAGATACTGAAATACTTTCCAATCAAGAAACAGGAAATATTATTAAGAGCACCTTGAAGAAGGAATGTAATAGGCAATTCACCTTTCACTGGCTAACTCAGATTTCAGCTGATCAACCTGTGCGTATGATGCTCGTTCGCACTCCAATGCTTTATTGAGTCCATCCTGCATCTCATCGGAGTGTTTCTAGAATCACACAAATCCAAGGCAATAACCAAAACAGTCGGCTTAAACATAGATATCAGATAAAAGAAAGCGAGGCAGTCATTCAGATGAATCATAATTACCTCAACAGATGCTATCTTAGATGTCAACCTAGTTATGTCAGCTTCTGTGGATGAAACGTGGGCTGTCAATGTAGCAACTTGGATTTCATACAAAGAAACTTCATCCTGACCAACATAAATATCAATCATTGCATTGGCTCAATCACAGCAAATTACTGAGGATGATAATAGATACCATTCAAAATAATAAAAACAATCAGAACAGCCTTTATAAGGCTTCATTCAGCATGTACTGGCAAAGTTAACAGACCCACCCTTAGTGACAATAATTCAGCACCAAGTTCATTTTTCTCAACATTTGTGCACTGCAACTGTTGTTCAAGACCTTGAAGTTGCTCCTTTGTGTTATACTGCAACCATGCACACCGTCATAATGTAACATTTATAAAAATAGAGCAACACCGGGGGAAAGGAATGTGCTGAACATCATGCATAGCAGGGGGTGTTGGGGAGAGGGGACCAAAGTCATCGATAACAAAGAAAAGATATTTACGCATGAGGCCTCCAACTCCTTTATGGTATTCAGTGCATCTGTCTTCTCAAGGGAAAGCATATCTGTAAAGCAAAACAACAACCATTGTTTTACTGAAAATATGTGACTTGACATTTTTTATGATTTCTTTTGGCAAAATGCATATGAATACTGGGGAAAACCCACTGCACTTACCTTTGGCACACTTGAGATCTTCTACGCAATTCTGAGCCTTGGCTATATCAGTTTCCAACTCTTTCACTCTATGTATTCAATTAATTGATAATGCTAACTAAACAAATTCTTTTTGTGAGAATACATGAGGTTTAACTAACAGTTGCACGAAACAAATCATGAATGCAAAACAAAACATGAGATGGAAACAAAGTTTAGGTATACTTCTGCAATAATATACATCATAGCTATTGAACCAAAACATATCTTTCAGTAAAGTTGTATGTAAATTCATTACCTTTGATTTTGGGAATCCAGAGCCTCTTGGGCAGATGTGAGGTCATCCTGAAGGTTCTTGATCTTGTCAACGTAAAGCTGTTCAGTGGCGTCAAAATTACTGGACAGTTTATCTCTACACTGAGAAACCTCTTCCCATTTCTCTGTCATCACTTTTAACTGTTGAGTGGTGTCACTTTGGCTTTTCTGTTACAAGAACACACATATTTTAGATTGGGTGGAAAAAGATAATAGCGAAATGGCCATTTATGGACATGATTTGCTGGGGGTATGGTGATTTATTGATAGAGCCCTACATGATCCATTTTGTATTTTATTCACATTAACAATGAAGACTTACCTTTAAAATATTAAGTTCTTCTAATGTATCCTTTAACTGTGACAATTTATTTTCTACCTCTACACTGGTAGTAGCATGATGACTTTGTAACTCCACTGCATAAACAAGAATAGTGCATCAAGGCTAGCCAGTCTAGGACAATTACAAACAAAGTAATTAAGGATAATAACACAAACATAACCATGGAATCTTACTAGTACCTAATGCAACACAACAAATATAATTTGCTATGATTGTTAAGATAAAAAAAACTCTATTTATTGATTTTATTATCTATTTTTGAAAATGATAATGATGTTTATTACAATGTAAACAAACCATATTTCAAATGTAGCTCCTCCAATATTGTATTGTTTTTCTCCATCTCTTGTTTCATAATTTCAATCTGAGATGTCTTCTCTTCACATTCCGTATTCAAACTTTGCAGCTGGAGCATAAATATATCATATCCTGTTAAAGCCCATGAACAGATCGAACAGTTCTTTAACTATTCAATGCTACATTTTAGCAATATTTCACAATATTTTCCAAAACAAGAATTTGTTTTCAAGAGCAGAGAGAATGAAGACACAGAACACCATTCATCTTCACTATGAATGTCAGTGGGGAATTGATTGTTAAATTTGGTTAAACTGAGGGGAATTAAATGAATAAAAAAAAACACACGACTAAGAAATAATTAATATTGATCCATGCATTTTTAAGTCTATCATTTAGAACTTAAATAACAGACACCACCACTTTAAAGTTGGTGCCTTCTCGGCAAATAAATAATATATTTACTCAATCTATCTAGCATCACAAAATTAGCACCTCTTCCTTGGTTGTATCAAGTGCACATTCATACTCCTGCCCCAACTGAGTCTTGTCCATTCTTGCATCATTCACTGCAGAAGCACAAATATGTTATTTTGAAAACCATGGAAAAATTGCTGCGTTGGCTCGTGCATCAGTCCAAATTTAATTATGAAAATGGGGCACAACCTATATACAATGTTTGGATATTGAACACCTGAATATTAAGGCAGAAACTGATGCTGATACAGAGTTTGACAGTATGTGAACGTTATGATGTATACCCAGAGCACATAGCATAACATACATCATTATGTTTTTCAACTGACATTGTCGTTATGACTACTGCTGGTGAAAAGAAGAACCGTTCATCATACAATACTGCATTCAAACTTACAGCTAGAAAATATTCATAAGTTAATGACAACAGAGCAGTAATGTAAGCACCAAATAAATGTTTTAAGTAGGCACAGGAATCACATTGAATTTGGTCTGCCCCATAGTCCAATGAGAGGCCAGCTGTGTAAGTCAATAATGTACATTTTTTTCAAGGATTGAATTGTTGATTAAAGAATGACTTTGAAACATATTTCAAAATCAATTTTGCATGCTGCTATCATCATTGCAAGTAAACATACATTCCTGTTGAATCTTTGTCTTCTCACGGGAAAAAGTAACACTGAGCTCTTTGAACTTTCCTGTCAGCTCCTGAATATGAAAAATACAAGTATACAATCACAATCAATCTTCTAAAGAAGAAAGTACCTACATCAAAATTATTGCTCAAATATTTTAAGTGGACTATAGAAAATGACTTAACATCATTTGTGTTAAGAAGTGGGTATGGGAGGTGAAATTAACTTACAATTTAATGTCGAGAAACCTTTTAAAATGTAGGAAGCAGAATACAACAGGATTTGCAATAATATACTATCAAATTCCTATGATCATCACCTCTAGTTCTTTCATATGTTCTTTTTCCATGTATTTCACCTCAGTTTTTTCTGTCTCACCTGTACAACAGTATGTAACTAAGTTTAGAGTCTCACTTTTCAAAAAGTTTCCTGAATAAGTCACGCATGTTTATAAAATTTAAATAGTCGTTAATTGTCATTTCAGGTGAGTGGAGCTTACATTTCTGGATACGGTTCTCGACATTTGTGACATAATCTTTCAAGAGGTTGCACATGTCTCTTGTGGAATTAATCCTTATACACAGACGAACAAGAACACTGCTCTGAATTTTACAACAAACAAGAGAATTTCAGTAACATGTATGATGAAAGAGGCATCATGTGGATTACCTTGACACTATTTCCTCTCTGTTGCCCAGTTCTTCTTGTAGCTTTAAACTGAGACTTTCATTCTGAAGCTGGATATGAAGAACACCAAAAGATCTTAAATTATTAGAATGTTAAAAAACAGTTCACCAGTAATGCAAAAACTAACCTTGTCAATCCACCATTACTATTAAAAGCCACACAGATCATCTGATTGCAAATAAAAAGGCAAGGGCCAATATGGCAAGGTCATACAGAAGAGACATAAACATTAGAAATGCAAGAATTAAATAGGGGAAAGGGGGAATGTTGTGGTCTGTCAGCAAAATTGTGCTGTAATGGTGTGTGGATATTACAAACCTAACCACGTCAGACACAGTGAACTAAGTGATTTGTATATTCCACTTGGTAACTTGCAATCAAAATGGAACACATTAAAGTTTCGTTGCAACATTGATTGGAGGCCAACCTGTATTTCCAGCATACTCTTTCTCAGTGTGTCAATGGTTTGTGTGGCATCCTGTAGTTTCATTTCCTAGACCAAGCAACAAACATATCATGTAGCATCAAGATCCTTGCTTTGAAATGTCTTCAATACATATGCAGTAAATAATTAGGGCAAAAATATCAGGTCAACAATAAAATGTACTGATTTAGTTCACAGTTATTATAGTAAATTTACTGACAGATTTACTGATGAAATACAGAACAATGCTGAGATGTGAAAATAATATACCTTATGCTTCATGTCAATTTCTGTGTGTGTCTTCCATTTCCGTATATTTTCTGCTTCCTGTTGAAGTCTGGAGTGGAGTAGAGAGAGTCGTTCCTGGCCAGAGGCTTGCTCATTATTATTGGTGTGTTGAGCTTCATTCTCTGTAACAAATATTGTATATCTTTGAAAATTTCTTTACAAGAAAAATGGCTTTCCTCCAAATGTACCTATGAGCAGTCAAAACATACTCACCCTTTGTTTTGGAAAGATTAAGTTGTGCAAAATAATTATTCCCTCCACTACTGGTTTCCAGGGGCTTGAAAAAGGATTTATGAGACGCCATGCTCTTGGAATCTTGGCACCGAGAATTCTACAGAGTTCAACAGTTATTGTTTGAATTTCATTTTCACTTTTCTCTTATATAAAAAATAGTGAGGAAATTGAATTTTGAAAACACACAAAGCACCAAAATGCGACAAGTTTTATTCCATGATATGAGGTGATGTAGTGTCACAATATTATTGTTAATGTGTTGGGTTTAGGGACTATGCCCAATGAACTCATTTATAATTATATCCAGAATATTTTACTGTTTCATCCCAAATTATACAGTGTCAGTTGCATAAGCAGGCTACCACAAGAAAAGATACACCACATTTTTTCAGTGCAGGCTAATGGGACCAAGTGACAGCCAATGGTATTCTCCATGGTATTTGCCCACCCTCACAGATCAGTATTCCTGCAAAGATTACATTCTACATGTATGGGTTTCAGTTGAAGCAACTCTGATGGGTTTAGGGAAGGAAAAGAAGAACAGGCCACTGAACCAACGATGTAAAAGATGCATTCAGGGGGGAGTTTAACATGCTGTATGTACCAGGTTGCCGCTTATACATGCTGGTGTCACCTGGAACAGAACATTTGAAGTATAACTGCAAGAACTCTGTGAGGAGTAGCAGTTTTCTGGGCCACATACATTCACTGTTCAAGGCAACATTCAATGCATGGGATAAAGTAACATTCCTTGTCATAAAGAAATCATTCAAGAAATGCAGTCTGACTTATGCTAAAGATGGCTCAGAAGACAATCTTCTCTTCACCAATGACTCTGACGATAATGGCTATGATCACACAACTTACTTCAAGGCTACCTTGAAGCTGAAATTGGTAGGACGCAGAAGTTCTTGCTAATATAGTTACACAGCCAACTGAGTTCAGTGACAATTATGTAAATTCTAATGATGATGAAAATTTGACCGAATGAGCAGGGCTCTCATTATCTCTAAAATCTCAAAGATCTTGGGGTTAAATCTCCAGGCTCCCTAGTCAAATCCAGGAACCAAGTGTGAGTGCTGTGTCGCAGATATTGGTCCCGCTGGATCCTGTTATCCACAGACACGAGTCTCAACCAACGGCCAAAAGGTTGCCCCCACTATTAGTTGCCTTGTTGTAATAAAACATGCGGGAGGATAGTCAGGGCACGAAATTGGCAAATATGTGAATTGGCCCTCCATTTTTTTTCAACTAGCCCTTCAACAAAATGAATGACCCTGCCAGTATTTAACTGGTCCTCTCAATGGTCTTGTTATTCACAATGTCGAAAGCATTAAAATTGGCTTGACAATAGCTATCATAAGATAAACATGATCAAAGCAGTTGCAGTAAACCATAAGGCAGTATTCTTTATTCAGTTACATAACAATTATTAGTGATATAATATAGAATAAGTAGAAGTGAAAAAGCTGAGTGAAGGTGGACTTTTTTCTAATTCATCACCGTCGCAATTAGGTAAACGTTTGACGAAATTGGGAAACATAATTTGCGCGAATATCAAATCAGTGATGCATAGGAGACTTGTAACACGGGGAAAATTTGACACTCATTTGGACTTTGCACGTGACATAGACTGACCAATAAAAACGAGTTACACGATCTCATTGATAATCGTGCTTTCGTCAATACAGAAATAACCGAAGTACCCTGGATGAAAGCTGAGGTCAAGTCAATTTCAAACGATCGCGCGATTGTCAACATGTTTATCTTTTGATGTCAAGCACGGTTACAGAATAGTTATTGACCTGGCGGACCGACTACTTTGTCAAATGAGTCGGCGGTATAAACATTTAGTTGGCGCGCGCCGACTAGAAATAGCCAATTCCGTGCCCTGATAGTGGACCTATTTTTCCCCTGGACCCACAGAGGGGCATCGCCTTCACCAGCCGCAAGGGCCAAATGGAGAGTAACACTATGAACCTGGATCAAGTAGGGATTGTGATACCACTTGATCTGAACGCCCACACCTTTATGTTTTCCAGTCATAACACTCAATTCTCAACAAATAAGATACGTTAGTTATACAATTACAACATTGATGAGGAGGCATGGACGTTCGAAATATAACGCTCACCAAATTACAGTGGGAAGGCCAGCATGGCGGTATATATTTATTACTAAATTTATATTATTAGTAATAAAAATATAAACCGTAATATCATTTCCGTCTGACTGGGGCTAAATTTATCAATTATTGATCTAATACTTTTGAAATATAACAGGTGTTTATTGACATCGCATTTACATGCTGCTTGACGATGTCGATTAACAAAATGTCAATCAGAAATCAGCTTACCACACAATAAACGGTGAAAAAAATCAGCGCGGAGCATAACCAAAAGCGAAACACAAATGAATCGTCTGCTGGTGGGTACGTGTAGTACTATGAAATAGTAGACTCAATTCAACAACATGGTAGTAATCCTACAACAATGTTTCAAGTCTGTCAATATAATGTGATCGTTTGATAAATAATTATGTATTAGGATTTACATGCGTACCCATATTGTTTCATTCGTACTCGACTGTATGTTACAGCGTTATCCTGAGCGTATCATTTCTACTAAAAACAGCTTTTAATTTGGAAAGTGAAAGTCACACACACACACGGGCAGTTTGCCGAGGGCGCCACTGTCGCTGTGCCTAGTAACGAATCCATCATTTTGTTCGAGGTGGAAGCAAGGGTTAGTCAAGGCACTCGCCCCTGTGTTTTGATGATCTGATGCCACCATAGGGGCGAAGGGCCTATGGCAGAATCTTTAAGGATATAAGCAAATATGCTCCTTCTCGCAATGCAGATAAGGGATAGTTTAAAAAAAAATACATTTTCATATCTATAAATGTCTTAACATCAATCTTGCCTAGAGTGCAACAACAGTCATACTCCTTTATCAACAGAATCAACGAAATCCAACACAAAGTTAAGAATTGTTGTCCAACATGGCTACCGCGCGACCCTTGAAAAAAGTTTTTTGATGAGCCGTATTTTAGTGCTCAAACAGAACAATTAGACAAAACTGTAGTAATAAAAACAGTCCTTGTGTCATTTGGTGATGTAATCTTTCAATTTTTCGGCATGGAGGGCTTTTGTAAATTTTTAGCGAGTTCATCTGTCATTTTGACTTCGGACAGGGTGGGTGCAATTCATGAACTCTAATAGAAAGGAGCAGAAACTTTGGTCACAAACTCCACCGTGTGACGGAAGCAGTGTCTCTTCTGTGAGGAAATGGATCAAAAACATTGATCACGCAAACTCCGAGTGTGATGCAGAAACGTTACACGACATCATCTTAGCGACAATTCAGGATACCTTCCGTGACGAAATCAAAGCTTTTATAACACATTCTGCCCGGGAACACCAAATTCCATCCAACGAGGTGAGATGGGATACAATGGGAGACCGCGTTGCGGTTTTCTCCGAGATGTGGCGGCACAGAGCAATGCGGTCCCAAGCTCGACCGGAAGTTATCAGGTTATGCGCTTACTTCGCGGTTTACGCGTAAACACAAGAGCTTCATTTCCATTTTGCTTCACTTCGACGAATAAAATTTCTCGCTCTACGTCACGCGGTCATGAGATATTTGATGGTGACGAAATTTAGGGTAAATCTGTCACTGTCAATGCGCTGTGCGTAGCGGACGAGCATCATCTCCGAAACGCTGTGAAACGAGCCGACCGGCGACGGACGACTGGCCAAGTCAAGATCAAGGAGACCCAGGTATATAGTTTTCTAGGCCACTTTTTCTAGTACAAGAACCGTAACACAATGAAGGTGGTGGTGGGTGCTACACCAGGAGGCCTTGTGTCCTATGTGTCTCCCCCATGGCGGCGCGCAACCAGTGACAGGCAGGTGATGGAAAGGAGCAAACTACCAGAAATGTCTGACCAGGGTGACTACGTAATGGCTTTGTCATGCAGGACTTATTTGCTCCCTATGATGTCACGTAAATATACCAACCTTTTTCAGTAAGAAGATTCAGCTGACAGGGAAAGTGGTGCAGAGAGACCGGAAGATCTCCAGCAAGAGGGTGCACATTGAGCGGATAATAGGATTGGGAAAAAACCTTTAAATCTTGGTGGAACCTATGATCCACTGTGAGGTTCAAAATTCCTCTGAACATATTCTTTGTTTGTTATATGTTATGTAACTTTCGGCAGTGCATCGTCCCCACAACTGCCTAAAGTGAAGTTTAGTTTTGTGAAAAGTGACTGTGTATGTTTTAAAGTCTATCCCACTCAGGGTTTGATATTATATATATCTCAATGAAAGGTGATATTTAGTAGTCTTTTTTATACCATGTGCCTTATAATGTAATCTATAAAAACCCTACACGTGAATACTATTGAAGAAGAAAAAAATTCACCCTATTCATGTTTGTCCCTTTAATTGAATACATAACCACAACCACGTCCTGTGGAACCCCCAATGGGTTAATTGTTTATAATTCAATTAAATCACTTTGTACTTTTCAAGTTTCAGGAGTTAATTATACATTCCACTACATGCAATATGCAGGTAAATGATTCCTTAAAGAAAAAAGAAATCAGTGCACAAGATTACTCAGTAAGAGAAATTGTGAAAAACATTGAATGAAGTATAGCATCTTTGAAAAAGTCCCTGAAAAACACCTCTAACTTTGAAATCATAGTAGTAATAAACTCATCGTCACGGGTAACTGAAACAATCTCTATACTCTGAGACGTAAACACCACAAGATGACAAAGTTGACTGTTCGTGCAAAACAACTGGCCCTGAATTTGGCAATAGTAGTCATGTTGGCTTTAAGGGTGAGCTGGTTGTTCTCATTGACCAGGTATGGCACTGAGACAGGAGTGACAGGTTTGCTGAAGTCAAATTCCTGTGGCGGCTTGAACTTAGCCATGTCTCTAACTGTGCCCGAAACTTACTACACAAATTATTCCAACATTGGCACCACCACAGTATAACTAATACTCACTCAACAGTTCATATTTCACGTTTTTACCGCTGCCACCATGTCATAACAAGCGTGACACCACTGTAGGGACACTTGACCTCAACAATCATGTCATCAGACACAACCCCATCTGGTGAGCATGCGAGGTAGGGGTGTGTTTGGGACACTACAATCCCACACGGCTTGACTTCGGTCCCAGTCAACTCTGCATATTCCTCAGAGCCACAGGCTCATTACGGATACCGTGGTCGATTGATTTGGCCCGAATCTGGTTGACGCGTGTAAGCGACTTCGCCATACGGACCAAGTCTGTTTTGATAGTTGCTTTGCATATCCTGCCAAACTGGGAGTTCAATTCTTTGCCCGCTAAGTATCGCATTTCGCTTCTTCAGCTCTATTTTCAATTGCTGTAAGGTCAGACGATCGTACTTTATCCATCAGTAATGATTTGCTCCAATGTTACCAACGATATAACTCGAAAGGTTTCAATCAAAAATAACGATGTTGCGCAACCTTCTATGGTAAACTGTACACCGGAAGCGGGTGAGGGACCGCATTGCTCCGTGGCGCCGCGTAGCGGATTAAAACTCGAGGTCTCTCATTAAAAATCACGTTCGAGCACAATTCTTGCCACAAGATGATCAACAGAAACTGCGGGACGAGATTGCATCGGTAAAGCAACAACCTTATGAAAGTAAGCGAGACTACGCTGGACGTTTCTGTCACACTGCGCAAAGAGGTTACCCTACCAACCAACGTAACGCTGATCAAGAACGCATTCTTGTAGACCAATATATTGTTGGTCTCACATCGCCACAAATTGCTGCTAAATTAGGCGAAGAAGTCCTCCCTCAAACATTAGATGAAGCCGTACGTCAAACTTTGCAAATCAGCACCGGAATAGACAACTACAAACGCATTCGACGTCGCCGTGAAGGGCCTATGGAAATTGGTGCAACTACGCAACAATCTCAAAGCAATTCCACGCTTGATAAACTCGTTTCTTCCCTGGAAAAACTTAACACCAGAATTGCCAAATTAGAGGCTAGGAGTGGAACGCACGCCAAAAATGCCACAGGCAAAAAGAAATTCCACACAAATCCAGAGGAACGCAGAATGGGTCCAGCTTGGAATACCGAAGGTAAGCCACGTTGCTTTGAGTGTGGAAAATTTGGACATTTCGGTCGTGATTGTCGCCGCCACATCAACAGCTCACCAAACAGCCGCCAGGGAAACGAGTAGATGTCGTTGTAGGAAGCACCGGTCGGCCCACAATTCAGATTAAACTATACGACAACATTTGTGTGACGGCTTTGGTGGATTCTGGGGCTCACTGCAGCCTACTACGACAAGATGTTATGGACAAAATCATTAGTAAAACCCACCGCACACCTTATATATCGCCAACAGAACCGCTTTGTGGAATAGGAGGACGCCGTCTGAATATTTTCGGGAAAACACAAATTCAAGTGAGCAATATTCGTGACTCTATAGACGTAGTTGTGTGCAGTGATATTCCCCATGAAATGATTATCGGTGACGAACAACTGAGAAAAGGCTGCGGTGTAATTGACTATGTAAAAAATTTGGTTTATTGGTATGACCGACAATTTCACATGCGTATGAACACTCGCGAAGGTTGTGATAGTATTCGGTTGTTCGCGTAGTCGCGCGCGCCGCCCTGGTGAGCTTTTTGGAACTAACTTCTGTTGACTTCCGGTTTGACGTGCTCTATCTCGCAACCCAGCTGTCATGCTGTCTGCTTTCTGACAGATCTGCTCGGTGCGCAATGCAACTATAGATGAAAAGTTAAACGAACGAACATGAGTAGAAATTGTTCGTTACGTTGTGAGTACCAAGATTTAAATACCTCGTCAACATGGAAGCGAATCAAAATTCATATTTGCGCGTAACGTGCAAGGTGAATCAAGTGTATATTCCCATATCGTTATGTCTTTGGGATTCAAGTTAGCTGGTAACCACTGCTGTGTGGTGGGTTGCGCCCACAAGAGTTTATCTGCGGAATGCAAGTTTTATTCCTTTCCCAGCAACCCACACTTGGATGATAGCTGTCAATAGGCTCGCTGTAGATGAGCATTGCAGAGAAATTTATGGAAAAACACAAGCAACAGCATCCAAGTTATAAACACCACAGCACTGTGAAATTTCTTGTGGGGATGAGTCCTACCGGTGCTATCATTTATGTGTCTGACATGGGAGGGGGGGGGGGGGGGGGGGGGGGGGGGGGGGGGGTCGGGACAAAAAAAATCAGAATCAGATCTTTTGATGCAGACACTTGATGCTGGTGACCAAATAGTGGTAGACAGAGGTTTTACCATTGCAGGAGAGTGGCCTCCAAATTAACAGGCCAATTTACTGCAGAAAAGGCAATTTACTGCAGTTAAGGCAATTTACTGCAGAACAGAGTATTCAGAAAAGATCTCTGTGGCTGGTATCCATCTTGAGCGTGCTGTGCGGGCAATTAAGAAATTTAGGATTTTAGAAACTGAAGTGAAAGTTGCAATGCTTAACAATCATGAGAACATTTTTAAAACATGTGCATTCCTTGTGAACTTCAAACGACCTTTCTTGATTTCCTAAGATGTGTATATATCCATATTAGCTGTCAATTAGCATTACATGATTTTTTTGGGTGTACAGGGTATAGCATTCTGTCCTTTTCAATTATTCTTTAAAAATATCTATATTCATGTTGTTGTTATCATTATTTCATGCATGTCTTCCTGTATTTTGCAAATAATTTTTTTGGACATGCCCAGTTGTAGTTTGTATTACATTTATACCATAAAATCTTTCATTTATACAATATAACAACTTTAAAGTGCCATTTAAAGTGATTTGTAACCAACATCAGATAAGCTGAAAAAATGTGATAGGTAATGCAAGCCAATATAATTTAACTTAAATTTTATTCTGACAGAGATACTAACACATGATAATCTTACAGCACACTATTTATACATGTTTAGTGCATTAACCTGTCATACCACTTCATTCAAACTACCAGTGCCACATCAAATCTCATACAAATATTAAACACTACACATCACACCAAAATATATTTTGATAACAATCTAATCATATCAAAACACAATTCAATAAACTTGTCACACAAGAACAATTGTTCAGTAGCATATGTCACATGGCCTCACACACTTTGGACAATACCACTCTGGCAATTCTTCCAATTCAATGCTTTTGAAATTTGACCACCTCCAGTGGTACAACACAACACATCCACAGTTGCATTCACACATAACACCAGCTTCCTGATTATCCTGAATGATAGTTGCATCTATAATGAGTCCCTTACACTTGTTATTCTTGCTGTTGAACTCCTCTATATCACAGGTGAGTGTGAGTGATTGTGTCATGAGCACAAAGCAAGTAGTCTGTAACATTTGAGAGTGAAATTCATGGAGATTTCCTGATATCCTTGGTCCACCCTTGAGTGGTGCTCTTCACAGATGTAAGAATAGTCTGCAATGAGCCTAGACAGGTGCTAACAGCCCAATGCTCTGCAGAGAACTGAGTCTTTTCCCCATTAGGACACTGATCATGCTGCTTCAGTGCAATGTTGAGCTGCTTGGCATTGAGCTGAAATATATAAAAGAAATAAATATATAAACTGCAAGCAACTATAGTCAATACAATAAATATCACAATACGATGCATTACTTAACAATACAAGGTAATCATTTATGTATCTGGCTGTATATAATTTATACATTCTATATACACTTAGTTATGCATTTTCCACAATATTGCTTACTTAATGTTATTGGCCAGTGGCGTTAGAGACTTATTTTGTCTACTATGTTTCACAATGTCCAACACAATGCCAAGATTGAAAGGAGAAATATACCTCGAGAGCGGGTAGAGATACCACCACAGGCACAGGTTTGGGTCTGGCAGGCATTTCTTTCCCAAGCTTTTCACCACAAAATATGGTAAATCGCCACGAAATTAATCCGTCCTGGTGTTCAATGAACAATAATAAACAACCACGCGCACATAAATCTACAGAATCCGTCCAGTTAGTGTTATTATTTCACTTTTTCTAACGTGTGTAATCCAACGATTTCCATAACAACACAGCCAGGTGAAGACGAAGCAGAAACCGGAAGTCAACAGAAGTTAGTTACATAAAGCTCACCAGGGCGGCGCGCGCGACTACGCGAACTCCCGAATAGGACCCATCAAGCCAGCCATTGGTGATGATAGATTTTATGACTTGGTGCAAAACAACGAAGATATTTTCTCTGCGAAAGATGAACACGGTGGGCTATGTACAATGACTGAAATGACTATAGATACCCATGGATCACCCATTTGTCAACGTGCCTACCGTACACCTCTTAACAAGCGAAAGCTTATTGATGAGGCTCTCAACGAAATGCTCCAGGAAAGCATCATTCGCCCCAGCACGTCACCATGGTCTAGTCCTGTTACTCTCGTTCCCAAAAAGGACAGCTCTACGCGCTTCTGCGTAGATTACAGACGCCTGAATGAAAAGACAGTCAAAGATACGTATCCTCTTCTGCTTATTCAGGATATTTTTGACCAGGTAGGTGGTAGTACATTTTCAGCACTTTAGACCTCAAATCAGGCTATTGGCAGATACCGGTGGCTGAAAAATACATTCCAAAGACATCCTTCCGCTGCCATCGAGGCTTGTTCGAATTTACTCGCATGCCATTCGGATTATGCAACGCACCTGCCGTCTTTCAAAAAACTAAGGATAGAATCTTATCTGACTTGATTGGAGAATGTGTCCTCGTATACTTAGATGACATCGTGATATATAGCAAGAACCTATCAGAACATAAACAACACATTCAAATGGTCTTTGATCGTCTCAGAGATGCCGGGTTAAAGCTCAAACCTACAAAATGCCATTTTGGACACCCAGAGGTCAAATTACTAGGATACATCGTCAACAAAGACGGCATCAGTTCCGACCCATCAAAGGTGCAATCTATCAATCAACTCAAAGCCCCTTCTTCAGTGTCAGAAGTCCGCTCATTTCTCGGATTAACCGGGTACTACAGACAGTGTATTCCTAACTATGCTCACACTGCTGAACCATTAACAAGACTCACACGTAAATATTGCCAGTTTCAGTGGACGGAAGAAGCCCAAAATGCATTTGAAAATTAAAACAAATGCTAACTTCAAACACAGTGATGGCTGCACCCCGTCTTAATCAGCCGTATAAGCTCTTTACTGATGCGTGTGACTACGCTGTTGGCGGAATATTGGTCCAGGAAGACGATACTGGGGTTGAACGCGTGATCCAATATGTGTCTCATGCTTTGTCCCCGACACAGAGACGCTGGGCAGTCATCGAGAAGGAAGCTTATGCAGTTATATACTGTATACAAAAAATTGAGACCCTATTTATACGGATCCGAATTTACCATATATACTGACCACAAGCCACTAAAAAGCCTATTTACAAAAGAAATGACAAATACGAAAGTTCAACGTTGGGCAATCCTCCTATCGGAGTACGGAGCAAAGATCGTCAAGGTAAAAACAATATCCGCGCAGATATGTTGTCGCGCATAAAACACGGAGACGACGCGCCAGAAATAGCAGTTATTGACAGTGAAGATTGGATTGATGCCCATGCAATTCCAGATGAACGGGTCGCAGATGTACTGCCACTTATCCACGATGGCCTCGATCTCCAAAGGATACAGCAACAACAAAAAGAAGAATATCAAGATTTGTGGGAGCAAGGCGAAGATGAATATAATGAAGATTACCAAATTATTAAAAATGTTCTATTCAGCATCAAAACCCCTTCCAAAAGTGCCGCCGAGTACCCACGCTTGGTACTACCCAACGAACACCAAGAAGCCGTCATAGACAGAGCACACCGTGAGGTGGGCCACATGGCTTCCTGGAAGACTATTCAGCGAATCACTGATGCTTACGTGTGGCCAGGTCTAAGGAAATCAGTGATGGATCGCTTGAAACGGTGTCCTACTTGTCTAGCCCATAACCGGCACCCAGAGCACGCAGCGCCAGGGGAAATGCCAATTGCCTCCTACCCCATGCAAATAATTGGAGCTGACCTCATCGGTCCATTATTCCCAGCCAAACAGGCAATAGATACGTTTTAACAATCATTGACCATTGTAGTGGATGGGCTGAAGCGTTTCCATTACCCGACAAGACGAACAAGAGCGTGTGGAATGCTTTCTCCAATAGTACTTATCACGGATAACAGAACAACATCTGTACACCCTCAAAGCAATGGTAAAACGGAACGCTTCAATAGAACGCTGAAAGAACTATTGGAAAAATTAGTTAATAACTTATCAGACAAATGGGAAGGCTGCTCAACGAAGCTCTCTTAGCTTACCGCACATCTGTGTCCACTGCAACAGGCTATACCCCATTTTACCTATTATATGGTCGCCGAAGTAGGATGCCACTCACCAAGACACTACGCATTACCAACGAATATGCCTTTGGTAACCGCCTAGATGATTTGTCACGCGCACTCAAAATCGCACGCCAATATACGCAAGAAGGACGGGAGTACAATCGACAACGACTGCAAGAACGAGCCAATGCAAAAGACGTAAGAGTGGGCGATTATGTGGTAGTTAAGGCTGACGACCGAGCAACCATGACGTCACGATGGGATCCTCATTGGCAAGTCACTCGAGTAAACGGACAGGTGATATATTTGCATCACCAACAGAGCGGTAAAACTCGAGCTGTCAATAGAGAAAAGGTACGAATTGTGGATCCGAACATTCAGTGGGACGAAGTTCGACCGCGACCGTCAAATGCCCCCTTCCGACTTCCACGCCCACAGCGACCAATAAGAAACGTCACGATTGAAGATAACTCCACAGATAACCTCGTTGCTGTGGACAGCCAATCAAATATTGAAGACACGCCCATCGTAGATAACCATCATCATCCTACTTCAACAACTATCTCTACAAATAGACCCAC
Organism: Urechis unicinctus; assembly: GCA_034190875.2. Taxonomy (NCBI): domain Eukaryota; kingdom Metazoa; phylum Annelida; class Polychaeta; order Xenopneusta; family Urechidae; genus Urechis; species Urechis unicinctus. The sequence continues at coordinate 2,028,939 of CM067345.1, forward strand.
AAGAACCGCACGACTCACATACAAGGCAAGACAAATCTCCGAAAATTGAGACTCTGACGATATTTTAGCTCACTACCGGAAACGAAAATACAATTGCGATCCAACTGAAGAAGAATGCCGTGCCGAAAAATATCGCCTCATTGCATTTGTTTCTTCATACTTTGGATGATATATCAAGCCCATAGTTCACCTCCGAAGCAACTCCACGATGGTGTGTTGGTGGTGGAATCAGGAACAACTAAAAGTGATGTAGCGACCTGGCATCTCGTCATAACGCTGGACGTCCCTGAAGAAGAGGCCAGCTTGCGACAACGTCTTATTAGTCTTCGTTCTCTGGTTCACAGCATCAATTCAACCACCGCTGTTGATAATGCGCGAGTACACAACTGGGATCTACAATTAAGTGCATAGAAAGAACAATGATTCACTCCGTGCCTGGACGTGCACACCGGACGCGAAGAGGATTATTTAATTTCTTTGGCGTAATTTCAAACAAACTTTTCGGCACAGCAACAGAAAAACAGGTGAAAAATTGTGAATCTATTATTGAAAAATTTCAGCAAGAAAATGAAAAAATTGTACACGTTACAAATGAACTCATTACAATAGTCAACCAATCCCATAACCAAATCACGGAAAACAGAAAACATGTGAGAGACATCGAACGCTACCTTTCTCGAATTGAAGAATTCTCCGAACGACAACAAGAAAGTCTCAACCGACATGCAAGAGAAATAGATGACTTGGACATACAGCTTCAAACTGACCGAACAATAGGTACTTTGACTTCAATTCACAATGTTTGGCTACGAAAAGAAGACCAGTTTAAAAGGCAACGTGCTGCACTCGATTTAGGCCACATTACAGAAGATCTACTCCCACTTAACGAATTGCAAACAATACTAGCGAAATCTCAACAACAAGCCCAGTGGGCACAACACGTGGAATCCACGTGGAAATCATGTGGATTTTTGGTGAATTGGTGGATCCACGTGTTTTCACGTGATATCCACGTGGATTCCACGAGTATTAATCACGTGGAATTGACGTGTCAAAAACACGTGGAAAAGACGTGTATTTTAGGACCCATTTGTAAATTATTATTTAAATATTATTTTTTTCAGTTTATACCAGAAATATGGCCATGTGTTAACCTGACAGCCCCAGCTAGGCTTGTGCTAAATATGCCAAGATATAGTGGGTTTCACAACTTTTGGTGCTATCGATCTATGAGCTCTGGGGATGATGACGGTTTTTGGCTTTCATCTGCTTAGTTACTATCGTGACAGGGGTCTCCTGGAATAATGAGTCGAAATTCAGGTGAGATGCTCTCCAAACGTAGGCGAGGTTCGAACCCGTGACCTGCTGGTCCGTGGTGGAGACCCCACCGGGGGTTAACCGCTAACCGCTGATTGGCGCGATTTGCAGAAGTTTTGGAAAGTTGAGAATTCATTTGCTATATTTTTGACCGTTTCTAAGTTTACAAGTGAGTCATATTCAAATGTTATTATTTCAATGAAAATAAGTTTACTCAAGTAGCTGTACAAAAACTGCTTGCCGTATATAATGTCTTCATGGTTTATGAATTTATGCTCATTGGTGCATGAAACCTGTATTATCGCTCTCAGCAAAGTGCCAGCCGTTGCAGCTAGTTAGTTGCAGCGGAAAGGCTGTAGGCACACCACAACCATCTTATACACACGCCATGGTTCATCTGTTGACTGTTCCTCCATCTCACAGTCATCGTTCATCTGTCAGTCCATCTCACAGTCATCGTTCATCTGTCAGTCTAGCTCTGGTGTAACGGTAACATGAATTTATACCAGACGTCTTGTAGGGCTACTGTCAGTCCATCTCACAGTCATCGTTCATCAGTCAGTCCATCTCACAGTCATCGTTCATCTGTCAATCCGTTCCACACGGTCGTCATCGCTCATTTTTGCAACTCAGTCCCACAGTCATGGCTCATCTGTCACTCATTCTAGCAGTCGTCGGTTGAGCAATGATGGCTTTCCTTTAACATAAGTGCACATTTGTGAATATTTTCTTTAAATATTTTCTCTGTTTTAATGCTGCTATTGAGAAAGGTATTATTTATGAGTTTGTAGTCAGCAGCATAGTAATTGAACACTGCATAATTTGTTTGTGCACAGGTTTTCAGGAGCGCTGCCTCTCCTGCTCTGCAAATCAGGGATATACTGAACACAGGCAGGAGAGGAGAGAGCTGGCCAATAGTGGCAAAATGCTTCCTGAAGCTGTGCAGATGAACAGCACTGAGGAACTTCAACATTTAAATGAGCAGTTTATGGACAACCAGAGAAAGAATTTGTGGGTATGTAAAATTGCAGTTTTTTTAAGGAGGAGTGGGCATTAGATCTAATAAACAGCAATGAAATATTTTCCAAATGTCACATTTTTGTGTCAGTTTTAGAAGTGTATGAAAATCATTGTGCAGTGTCCGGGATACGATGAACGATTTGACAAGCAGGTGAGATTCTCTATGTATATGTATATGATGTAAATCCATGATCCAAACAACTTGCACTTATGCATTTTGTCTGAATTGGCAATGTTTAAGAACTTTTCATGCACCAATTGTATTCATTCAGACATATTGCTTGCAGATTAATCACTAATTCCCTGCAGTGCAAGCTTAACATGAACGGGTCAGGTGACAAAGCCAGCTTTGAGAAAATGGCACTCTGCAAATTAATTGTCGGTAGGTTCACCATTGGCTAATTACTTGGAAGTCAAGGATAGTTTTTGATTTTAATGATACACAATAAATAATGAAAGTCAGTTGTACGATGTATGAAATTAGGTAGCTTATATTGTCCTCTTTGTACTGTGCAGAAAGTGTAGTGAAGAGTCATGGGTTCACAGAGGCTGCTGTTAATGTCTTTCTAGCCAAACGACTAAGGAATGCACCCAAGAGAAGTTTAAATATTGCCTATTGGTAATGATTGTTGATTTACTCACACATTTATATTTTTCATAGATTTGACTAGATCGTTTACTTAAAGAGCCACTTACATGCAAAATTCAAATTTGTGTTGTCATCTAATTATGAAGATGATTTTGTGACATTTTGACAACAGTATGACTGAGATGTCATAACTGGTTGCTGAGATATTACCGATCAAACTCGCAGACTTTCCTGTATGAAGTCATCAAACTCATTCACTCACTTTCGTTTAGTGGTTTACTGATGAAAGCCATTTACCCAGACAAATTTGACTGATTTGTGTCAATTAGGTGACGTCACCCAGAAAGTCACTTAAAAATTATCATCAAAATGCGATAACAAAATTCGGTTTTTTGCATTTCAGTGGCCTTTTAAGTACATTTTGTGATTTGCATTTTATTAGGGTGAAAGTAAATCATGTTATATCTGTGTATATTCATGATGCTCATGCATGTAGTGACCGGTTTAATGTGTTTCATGAACAAACCTGCCTTTTTCCACTAATTGTTGCCTTTGTATGTTGACATTTGCTCGTAATGTTTAAAACATGTTTAATATTGTATTTGTGATCATGTAGCACTTATAGTTGGATATTTCTGAGAAATAAAATGTACTTGGTTCAATGATCTTGTGAAATATATTAAAAAACAAAAAAAATTACTAAAGAGGAAGTAAAAACCACCTGAATACAGATATTTTGTATCGTTGAATTTAGGTGGAAGAGCACACGTGTTTTCCACGTGTCCATATCCACGTGATTTCAACTTGCCTTTTACGCGTATTATCTACGTGAATTACACCAGTTTCTCCACGTATTTTCCACGTGGATTCCACGTGTTGTGCCCACTGGGAGGGCTTCATCACGCTCATCTACGATGGTACTAGGAGAATGTTGTCATCGAGCCGATGTGGTCAGAGGCTACAAAACTAGTCTTCAGAGCGGATCTTCCACTCACTAGCGACGAGACCTACATACGGTATCGGATCTCAACATGGCCAGTTTTTCACAACACAACACGACTGTGGGTGAAGATAAGAACACCGAGTGACGTCGCCTTCCACACGACTAGTACGAATAAACCGTGATGACGAAAAGGTGTAGTGCTGGCAGCTGTTAGAGCTACCGATACCATAAGATGGAAAATTGCGAGGGAAAATTCCCCAGGAGGCCACTCCTATACTTTTCTTTGTTGCAAGGTGTGTTCATTCACTCAAATTTATGCCCTAAACGCTGACCTAAGCAGGGGAGAAATTGATATCCTAGACACTGACCCACCGCCCAAAAAAGTACGGTTTTTTTGTACGGACCTGGTTACACTTCCCCGCGGGCACAACACGTGGAAAACACACGGAGAGACAACGTGTATAATCCGCGGATTTTATGTGGAAATTTCAATCGGAAATCACGTGATTATTTCACGTGGAAATGTCCGCGTAGATTCCACCAACGTATTATGGACGTTTTCAAAGTGAATCAGAGAAATGAGACGTACGAATTTTCATGAATATCAAAATATTTATTGGTCCTTACACATAAGCAATAGGGCACAGAAGTAAAATAAACTAACGAAATAACATCCCAACCCCATTCACTTGCGTTTCGGAGCATTCTTCGATTGGTTTCGCATCAGGGTTATCAACAAGGACGCCGTTGTGATGTGGCTTTGCAGAATGGTTTCTGGAACACAACACATAAATGGAAGAACATTTTAATAATATATGAACCTTAGTTTTATACTAAGAATAGAAATATATACTAGTATTCTATATTTCATTGTAAGGGGATCTCTAATGTCATTTGTATTCAGCAGAATGAAAAGAAAATATCTCTTTAGGATAAAGGTGAACATAGATTAATTCTCTTGGTTCTTACCAATAATCATCTTGCACAAAGCTGTGTCAATGAACCCAACTTTGTTTCCGCGGGAGCCTTTCATATTGAGACAACTCATCAGATCATTTGTCATGAGCCTGCA